>CM035099.1:15239102-15538828 GCA_020205505.1 Panax japonicus | reverse complement strand
AACTCCAAGTCATGGGTAGGGTATCACTTCTCGTAATATTTCAACTATCGTGAAGTATACGCAATGACCTTGCCATTTTGTATTAGCACACAACCAAGACCTCTGTGCGACGCATCACTATACACCACAATACCTCCCATATCATCTGGTAATGACAATATAGGCACTTCGCTCAACCTCTTCTTTAACTCCTTAAAACTTTCTTCACACTTCTCCGCGCACACGAACTTTACTGTCCTCATCGTTAGATTGGTCAATGGGGTTGCTATCTTAGAAAAATCATGGATAAATCTTTGATAGTACCTAGCTAACCCTAAGAAACTCCATACTTCCGTTGGCGTCTTCTGCTGCTCCCAATTACTTACCGCCTTCACCTTTATAGGATCTAAAATTCGCACTTAGAAATTTTGTGTACATTTTCTCCCTTCTTAGCGCCTCTAACACCACCTTCAAATGATCGGCATGCTCTTCATTGGTCTTCGAGTAAATTAAAATATCATCAATAAAAACTACCACGAACTTATCCAAATATGTCTTGAAAACTAGATTAATCAAGTCCATGAATGTTGCTGGAGCATTCGTCAATCCGAATGACATTACCAGAAATTTGTAGTGTCCGTAATGGGTTCGGAACGTCGTCTTTGGTATATCTTCCTTTCGTACCTTCAACTCATGATATTCCGTTTGCAGATCTATCTTTGAAAAACACTTTGTCCATTTAATTGATGAAAAAGGTCATCTATTCTTGGTAACAAATATCTATTCTTAATCTTCACTTTGTTCAACTCTCAATAGTCAAAACAGAGGCTCATGAATCCATCCTTCTTCTTAACAAACAACACTGGTGCTCCCCAGGGAGACACACTCGGCTGAATATAACCTTTGTCTAGCAATTCTTACAATTATATCATCAATTCCTTCATTTCTACCAGCGCCATACGATATTGGGCTTTCGAAATTAGTGCATTTCCAAGTACTAAGTCTATTACGAATTCAATTTCTCTGTCTGGGGGAAGGCCAGACAGATTGTCTAGGAATACGTCTTGAAAATCTCTCACTACTGATATATTTTTGTTTTCTACTCACTTTTTCTAAGTATCTACGATATAGGCTAAATAACTTACACATCCTTTTCTCAACAACTTCTTGGTCTGCATCATCGTAAGACAACACGATTGCCTAAGCGATAAGCTACCATCAATAATTTGTTTTTAAGTCATCTAAACAATCTATAAAATGTTATTAGACAATTTTAAGAGTTTACAACAATATTAACTTATCTTTACCGCATAACATAAACTTACTAAAATAATCAAGTATAAACACAAAAAAGAAACTTTTCTAAGCTTGGGAATCACAGTTTGCGTGTATATTTAATTATTGTTTATTTATCCCAAAGGTATGCATAGAATTTAAAAAACTTATTAAATTCCTCCCACTAAATTTAAGCATATATAAGTGTTCATGGCATTCTAAATAGTCCCTAATATGCATACTAAAAATTATATAAAATCTATTGCATATTAAATATTCTAAATATTTAAAAGGATTAAATAAAACATGATATTATACCACATAATATACAATAATATGCCAAACACCTTATATTGCTACCAGAAAATTTTAAACAGATTATTTATTCACAAATAACATTCTGAAATTTTCTAAACAATATACAATTTATAAAAAATAAATTTTACTATCATAAGTACTCATATTATTCCAAATAAAATGCAACACCATGTAAGACACATAGTATAGCTACCAAAAAATTTCATGAAGTATAATAACAGGTTATTAACAATCTAAATTTTTTTTGGAATTTTTTGAAAAATACACAATTTATAATAATAAACGTTACATGCTTTATTTGACAAGAAAAATAATTTAGACCACTATTAATAATTATTTTTCAACACCCTTGGTGAATAAATGAAAAAACAGCTTTCTAGTATCTATGAAAATTTTTGGATAGAAAACTAATTTCCCAATATTTTTAAAACAATTGTAAAGCAAAATTTTAACTACAATTTTAATTTCTAAAAATTACAAATATATAAAAATATTAATTTTAATATATGAAAAATCTAGAAATAAAAAAGAAAAATTATTTTAAAATTTTCACAAGCGGGAAAAAATTGGAAGGCAGTGCATGGGCTGCACGTGCCATTGCTGTGTGTGAGCATCGCTGCCAAATGTGCGCATGGCGCGACACACCAAGCAGGATGTCGACGTGACCAATCTGTCGATGTAACAGTCTTCGATTGAGCCACATGACAAATGCGGACCGTGTGTGATCCCGAATTTTATGAAATAAAAGTATTCAATTTTCCTATAATTATTATTCTATTTAGTAAATGGTTAAATTGATAAAAGATTAAAGTTAAAGGTGATATGTAAAAAAATTTCAAAGTAAGGAAGTTGTCATAAAATAATCAATGATAAAAGTATAGTAATACGCGTGGTTGCATAGTAGCACGTTGTATTATACAATATCTTTGATTATTGATGCTTACGTGAGAAGTCACTCAGTTATACTCAATTATTGCTATAGTAATTACTTCATAATATCTCTCATATTATTAATTCAATTATTGTCATAGTATCATCTGCATAATATTTTTAAATCAATAATTGAGACGACAAAGTTATTCATATTATTATTTGTAATATTGACGATGTCTAGAAAGTTTTGTCGAGGAAAGGGGTTTGGTCACCTAATTACGATAGGGAGAAATCCTTATCGGAAAGCACCCCTTTTCATGGGAATGATCTGATTGTTAAATATTGTGAGTTATAATATTAATGATGAATAATTTCGTGTTGATTAAAGATAAAATTATTGATAAAAAATATTTTTATTGTGTTGGGATTATTTGTGTTAGTAAAAATCGATATTTATTTGGATAATAGTTGATTTCAGGGTGTTAAATTGACCAAACGAGTAATTAATCGGATAAATGAGCAATTAATTGCTATTAGTTCACATGCATATAACTATTTGTTCACATGATTGGAACTATTGATTCACATGCATGCACTATTGATTCACATGCATGTACTATTATGGGAGGTGATGTAAGTTTGATAATGCTTGTAGGACTAAATTAAAAATGGAGGAAAAGATGAATGTACTATACTTTAATAATTCGAGCCCCAAAACATTCAATTATCGAAACTATGTTTTCTTATAAATAGAAGCTCATTCTTCTTTCATTCTCATTAATTCAGTAAGACTCGCAAGAGAAATTATAGAGAGAAAAGCTTGTGTGATTTGGGGGCGAGTGTGAACCTCCTGCCTTGTTCAGTTTATACTCAATTGGGTTTGCCAGCTCTAAAGCCTACAAACTTATCACTGCAGTTAGCGGATAGATCGGTAACTTATCCCAGAGGGATTTTGGAAGATATTTTAGTTAAGGTGGATAAGTTTATTTTTCAGATATATTTTATAATTTTGGATTACGAAGAGGACAGAAATATCTCAATCATCTTAGGGAGTCCATTTTTGGCAACGGGTAGGACTCTCATCGATGTTTAGAAAGGGGAATTAACTATGGAAGTACAAGACCAAGAAGTTAAATTTAACATGTTCAAATCCATGAGGTTCCCTACAGACGAGCAAGAGTGTTTTCGGTTGGATGTGATTGACAAAATAGTTAATGAAGACTTGGTTAAAGGTTTAGTCAGGGATCCATTGAAAAATACTTTAATGGGGGATGAGAACTTGGATGATCCAGAGTTTATTGACTACTACTTGCATATGTTGGATTCTTTGTCTAGAGTTAGCAGGTTCAAGGTACCATTCGAGCCACTACACACAGAAGAAAAAGCTTTGGGAAGAATGAAACCTTCACTTGAGGAGCCACCCACTCTTGAGCTTAAGCCTCTTCCTAAACACCTCAGGTATGCATATTTGAGTAATTCGTATACTTTACCTGTTATTATTTTATTTGCACGTAATGAATTGCAGGAAAGTAAATTACTGAGGATTCTAAGAGAATACAAGTCTACGATAGGATGGACAATTGCCGACATAAAGGAATAAGCCATTCTTTTTGCATGCACAAGATTCTCTTGGAAGAGGACTCAAAGCCAATAGTGGAACAACAGAGAAGATTAAATTTGATAATGAAAGAAGTGGTAAAGAAAGAAATTTTAAATTGGTTGGATGCAGGAATAATATACACAATTTCAGACAGTACATGGGTAATTCCAATTCAATGTGTTCCGAAAAAGGGTGGAATAACAGTAGTAATGAACGATGACAATGAACTGATTCCGACCAGGAAAGTGACCGGATGGAGATTTTGCATGGATTACAGGAAGTTAAATAAGGCAACTCGGAAGGACCACTTTCCTTTACCCTTTATCGATCAGATGTTGGACCGGTTGGCTAGGCATGAATACTACTGTTTGCTGGATGGATATTCAGGGTACAACCAGATAGTCATAGCTTCGGAGGATCAATAAAAGACCACCGTCATGTGCCCATACAGCACCTTTGTATTCAGGGGGATTCCTTTTGGGTTGTGTAACGCACCGACGACTTTCCAAAGATGTATTATGGCCATCTTTTCAGACATGGTGGAGAGGAATGTCGAAGTTTTCATGGATGACTTCTTAGTCTATGGAAATACTTTTGATGCGTGTCTTAAAAATCTAGTCATGGTTCTAAAATGATATGTGGAAACTAACTTGGTGCTAAACTGGGAGAAGTGCCACTTTATGGTTGATGAAGAAATTATTCTTGTGGCACAAGGTCTCTGTAAAGGGTTTAGAAGTTGATAGGGCAAAGCTGGACACAATCGAGAATCTTCCACCGCCGACTACAGTGAAGGGAATCCGCAGCTTTCTTGGACACCCCAGATTCTACTGATGGTTCATTAAGGATTTCTCAAAGATTGCTAAACATTTATACAGTCTATTAGAGAAAGATACAGTTTTTAGTTTTGATGAAGAATGCGTGTCAGCGTTTGAGCAGTGGAAAAAGTGATTAACTACAACTCCCGTGATCGTAGCACCAAATTGGATAATGCCTTTCGAGTTAATATGCGATCCTAGCGACTACGCAGTAGGGGATATTTTGGGTCAACACCGAGAGAAGATATTCCATGCCATATACTATGCAAGTAAAACCATCACAGATGCCTAATTGAACTATACAACTATCGAGAAGGAATTACTTGCAGTAGTATACGCCTTTGACAAATTTAGATCTTATTTGATATGAATAAAGGTTGTGGTATACACGGATCACTCGGTGATTCGTGTCACTCGACGATTCGTTATCTCATTAGATGGATTCTACTCCTCAAGGAATTTGACTTAGAAATAAAGGATAGGAAGGGGACCAAAAATCAAGTGGCGGATCATTTTTCGAGACCGGAAAATTCGGATAAGGATGGGACAGATAAATGTTTGATCAATGAGTCATTTCCAAATAAGCAACTATTTGGAGTAAACTTTGAGTTTCCATGGTATGTAGATTTTGCTAATTACTTGGTGAGCAATATCCTTCCCCATGATTTGACATGACAGCAAAAAGAAAGTTCCTACAAGATGTCAAGTGGTACATGTGGGACGAAGCATATCTATTTAGAAAGTGTGCAGATAAAAAGATCCGTATATGTGTGCCTTACAACGAAGTGAAAAATATTCTGCATGAATGTCATTCATCTGCGTATGGGGGACACTATAGGAGTGAGCGGACAGTGGCCAAGGTACTTCAGGCAGGATTCTATTGGCCTATTATGTTCAAGGATGCCCACTTATTCGTGAAAAACTGCGATAGATGCCAAATGGTGGGCAATATATCAAAAAGGAATGAGATGCCGCTCAACACGATCATAGAAGTCAAGGTTTTTGATGTATGGGGGAAGGACTTCATGGGACCTTTTCAGCCCTCATTCAACGACCTGTACATTCTACTAGCTGTGGATTACGTATCAAAGTGGGTTGAAGTCATAAAACTCCCTACAAATGATGCCAAGGTAGTTCTAAAATTTCTACAGAAGAATATCTGTATGAGGTTTGGCACGCCAGAGCAATCATAAGTGACGGGGGAAGTCACTTCTACAATAGGTCATTTATAGCTCTCTTGGCGAAGTACAGGGTCAATCATAGGGCTGCAATAGCGTATCACCCCCAAACGAGTGGACAAGCTGAGGTTTCCAACAGAAAGGTGAAGAGAATTTTAGAGAAAGTGATGAATTCGAGCAGAAAAGATTGGTCTCTAAAGTTAGATGACGCGTTATGGGCTTATAGGACAGTATATAAGACACCAATAGGGATGTCTCCATATCAGTTAGTCTATGGGAAACTGTGTCACCTTCCAGTGGAATTACATCATAAGGCATACTGGGCCATCCAAAAACTCAACTTTGATCAAACAGCTACAGGAGAGAGGAGATTATTCCAATTGAATGAACTCGATGAATTTTGACTGCAAGCATATGAGAACTCAAAATTGTACAAAGAAAAAGTCAAGAAGTGACACGAACAAAAGATTATACATACAAAGTTCAAACCGGGACAATTTGTGTTACTGTTCAACTCATGACTAAAATTGTTCCCCGAAAAGCTCAAATCTCGATGGTCAGGGCCATTCACTATCAAGACTGTTTTCCCACATGGCATCGTTGAACTATACAGTAGAAATCCGTTTGAGACATTTAAAGTCTATGGGTAGCGGTTAAAGCATTATTGAGGTGGCGACATCGACCACGATACCACCGCGATAACACTTGTCGATGTGCCATGAATAGGGAGTAGTCAGGCTAAAAGACTCAAAAACAAGTTCTCATTAGGAGGCAACCCAATTTTCTTTCCATTTATAGTATTTTTGTGTTATGTTATTTAATTTGTAGTTTAGTTCGTAATTCTAGTAACGCTTAGTTTATTTCGGTACGATAGCTAGCTAGTTAGTTAATGATTTTAAGTAATTTTCATTGTTCTTTCTCATGCTCCATGATGTTATCTTATATTTAGTTTATAATGAATTTCACGTACTTAGGATGCCATTGGTCAGGCATACGGGAAAAAGAAGTGTAAAATTTGAAGTTGTACAAAAAAGGGACCCCCGCCACGGTGGGGGATTTTACAGCCTGACATGCCCGCCCCAACGGGGAGGGGGGGTTTCTAGATATGCCCGCCCCGGTAGGCCTTTATAGAGAAAACACCCCCCGCCCCGGTGGGGATACAGGAAGTTGAATTTTTTTTTAAAAGCCTGTAGAATAGGATTTCATCTAATTTCTCCACTTTTCTTCTCTTTAACCGATCATAACCAATTCTCAACCCCACGAATTCACCCACGACAACACTCATCCCCCTCAGTCTCCTACAAATTCGAGCATATCTCCTACTCTATATATACACAAACCCTAAAATTAACCATTACACACTAATTTTTGGATTTCACTACCCAAAATCTAGGGTTTGCCATCATTCGGTTCTGTAGAAGAAAGGCAAAAGGGAAAGTTCAAATTTGGACATACAATCTTGGCAGTATCGTCATTCAATTGGCCAATCAGTGTGGGTAAGTAGTTTGACATCAGTTGATTCATAATTATTGGATTTCAGTCATCACACTACTGCATTTAACATCAATTGGGATAACACCCACTGCACCAACATCGTCAATAGTAGGAAAATTAGTGGGTAAGTTATTTGTATCAAGTTCTTTGCAAAGTTGGGTTCAATTATTCAAATTTGGGGGGTATTGTTAGTTGTACACACCACCTGTTCGAGTTTTTGTCCAAAACATTTTTGGGGGGAAATTATGACTGCAATTAACTAACATGGCACCTAAGACACCATCGAAGCGCCAAAGAGGTGAAGGTTCAGGTTCTTCACCACCTACACGTGCCTTCAACAAACGAAAGTTCATAAGTGCCAACACCGTTGACAAATACGACTACTTAATGCCCAAAGCACTAACTCCTGAGCGGAGATTGGCACCAGATTCTTTTGATGGAAAGATGCGTCAAAAAATACATAAGCAGGGTTTGGAGATGCTCATAAATGATCCTGACCCAGGGATAGTAAATGTGGCGAAAGAATTCTATGCCAATGTTCAGGATAGGGTGCCATACAGGGCATTTGTGAGGGGTAAACAGGTTCCATTCAGTCCAGATGCCATCAACGAGTACTACAGCTTGCGAGCCCTTGCCATATACCAGTATACTCAGCTTCCTAAAAGTAATCCCGACTAAATTTTTACTGAGATATCTAAACTGAGCATAGTGTGGGTCAAAGGACGAAAAGGTGGCACAATTTTCCTAAGCAAAGACCTTAGTTTGTATGGGAAGATATGGGATACATTTTTATGTGGAAAGCTATTTCCTTCGACGCATACCAGCAAGGTGACAAGGGAAAAGGTGTTGCTACTATATGCCATCGTGAGGGACTTCGACATCGATATTGGGTCCATCATCAGCTTTTCTATCCGCCGTTGTCTGCGTGGGCCATTCTCAGGCGGGCTGCCACACCCATCACTCATATGTGGGTTGTGTTGGCATTCTGGTGTGCGTTGGTTAGGTGACGAACCTATGCAGTAGACCCTTCAGCTATTAAACCACAAAATGATAGCTTGATATTTAGTATGGCCTGGAGGGGAGTCTTACCCACGAGGTGTCGATTTTATATTTCTTACGACTTTTGAGGAAGAAGAAGAGGCTGAGGTCACCTCGGAGGATGAGGAGTTTCGAGCTGATAAGGTCGTAGGAGATGATGAGACTGCTGGGAGTAGCAGGTCGGGCAAGTTCATGTTCAGTAATCTATTCTGTAGTCTCCAGTACCATATTGACGATCGTGACAAAGAAGCTAACCGACAGATGAAGCGATTGGTGGCTAGGTAGGACAATATGTTCAATGCCATGGACAAATCCTTTGACTCGTTGAATACGACACTACAGAGTCTAAATCCAGTCGATGCCACTCAGTTTCAGTACCAGACGCCTGATCCTATGCCACAGTACCCTCCATCCGATTCAGACACGGAGGAGAACAGAGACATGGAAGTCCTTTGTTATTTTATTGCTCTATATTTACAATGAGGACATTGTAGTTTGGGGGAGTTAGTATTAATTTTTTTTTTGATATGTATGTTAGTCTGCATATGTTAGTTTAGTTATTTTTCATGTTTAGTTTATATCATGTATGTTTGCATTCATGTAATTGCATGTAGTTTAAATTTGCATAGTAGTTTACTTTAATAGTTAAGGTAATTAGTTTCTTGTTCTTTTCATAATTAAAAAAAACTAAAAAATTGAACAATCTCAAAAATAGTAGTTAGTTTTTTGTGTGTTTATATTGTGTTTAGTTCATATTTGCATGTGTCCAGCTGTTAGATAATTACAGTCTGTTTTGGCCAATGATGAGATTGGAATTGCGTAGACAAGTATAGTTTTGACTATTAAGGCTTTGATGTGATTTCCTATCATGAATTGAATCTTTTATTATGTTTGAAACTGGTATAAAAAAGATAGCACATTAAGAACAACTTTGTTGACTGATTGAGTCTAAATTGATACATAATGGAACTCTAGAGGATAATGCTAGTTTGAATGAAAGAAAGACATGAATAGGCAATGATGGTTAAGATTAGGCAAGAACCTAAGTTTGGGGGAAAAATTAGGGTATATAATCTATAAAAAAAAAACACCGTGGTTAGTCTAGTTCTGTGGCCTTTGTTACTTGAGTAAGTAAGCCCGAGGGGATGTCTTTACACCTAGCGCCCTAAGGCCTTAATGGTTTGGGAGTCGTTGGTCTAAAGCTCGCTAAGGTAGCATTGAAAAGCCAAAAGGAATTAGACATTGCACAACCATGAGGAAAATAAAAAGTGAAAAAATGGGCAAAAGAGCAAAAAGCTCCCGTAAATGAAAAATAAAGCATAAGTACCCCGTTTTGACCCTCGATAGTGGTCACTATTTTATTTTAGTTGGATCTAGACTATTTTTGGATTTCTTGAGTGTACACTATTTGAGTCCTTCAAACAGACTTATTATGTGTTATATTTGATTCATTATCAGTTAGCATGGTTGCTGAGCACACACGCACTATATCAGTTAGAACAATTTGAGATTTGTTGATTGACTGGGAAGTTATTAATTTGCCTTGATATGACTTGCTATCATGTTTACATGATTTCTCTAAGGTTGATTGAATAGACTTGTCTCGGTCTTACTGCTGGATTCGTAGGCATGTAGATTTAGCTGCATTGCATTGCATTACATATTGTGTTATGCTCGAGGACTAGCACAATTTAAGTTTGGGGGAGTTTCACGATTGGGTTTTATACCTACGAATTGGCTTATTATATGGACTTAAACAGTGTGATCCTGTCTATTTCTATGTAGTTTTACTTGCTTTTGTTTTATTTTGTGTTTAGGTTGCATGACGTGGTTATGGTAGCATATTGGCGGCATTATGGCGAGACTTAGCATGAAAAAGGCTAAAAATTAGCAATTCTGCACAAACACCCCCCACCAGGGTGAGTATTAAGTGAAGAAAACCCCAGCCGGAGCGGGGGTACAAGAGCAAAAAATAGTAGCACCCCCCACCAAGGCAGGATCTTGCTAGTGTAAAACCCCCGCCGGGGCGGGGGTATGGGGAGAGAGAGAAAGACTTCTGATATGATTTGAACTTTGCAACGGCGTGGATGGAATACTTTGGCATGGATTGAGACTATGTTGGGCGTTGTTTTATCAGTGTTTTACATAACTTATGTTGGGATATAACATAACATAACAGAGACATCAATTACAATAATCAATTAATCACACTTGGAGCCCTAATTTCATGAAGAACATTGGAGGAACAGAGTTGAAAGTTAAGATCACAAAGATTGCAGATTGGGGCGAGGATAAGGGTGGTGTTTTACTATTCTTTGTCTTTCAATTCAAATATATTAATTGGGATGATGAATTTCTCTATCTTTTCAGTATTTAATTCGTTTATGATGAACTAAATTACTTTTTAGGCTTGCAATGGATCTTTAGTGTTGAATGATGATTGTCATGCCTTAATTTCAGTTTAATAATACTATTAATTCAGTTTATCTATTATGATTTGTACTTTAATTTATGAATTGCTTGATCACCAATTTTATGTGGATTTGTATGGATTCGAGAGATGATGTATGAATCTAGACCTAATTACAATAGCATGTGTTCTTTAATTCTGTGTTTTGATAGAATCTTGATGAATGTTTAGGATAGAGATATAGCTAAAATCGCATGTAATCGCCTGAAGAACTTGAGATTTAAACCTTCTTTGATTTTAATTCACATAGAGATATAGTGAATTAGTTAATTAGTGTGTTTGACTTAATTCTATCAAATTTGTGGATTTAAGCTAATACGGTGTTAGTGCATTGGGAGATGACTAATTCTATTTGAGTGTTTTTGATTAATAAACTGAGAGAGTAAGTTAAACTAGAAAAAGGTGTGATAATCAAAGTGAAATTGTAAGCATAATTCTCCATTATTTGCTTGAAATTACAGTTAATAATTTGTGTTGATTGGTTTTAATTTTTAGTTTCTTAGTTTTTATTAATTATAATCATTAATTTGAGTAGTTTAATAAAATTGAAATAATATAAAACTGGTAATTGTTAGATTAAATTTTATACTAGTCTATGTGGGAACGATACTTTTCTTACTATCATATTACTTGTTGACCACGTACACTTGCGTGTAGAACGTATATAGAATTTACCCAACATCTTCAACAGGGAAAAACATGATAGAATACAATAGACAACAAGTTTTAGATCAACAATTGCAACGGAAATAACAATCCATTAGAAGAGTCAAGCAAAGCATGATGTCTACTATATTTTATGATTTAAAAGTCTATCATTACTATTTTATCCCTATAACACCAATCAATAATTATTTCCAATCAACTAATTATCTATGTAATATGGGCCAAAGATAACTGTTTGCATCACCAGCGGTCATGATCATGCCAAAACCTGTCCATCTATGCACTACGGGCCAAAGAGGACTTTCACCACAAACCTTTATCTGTAACATTAAAGGTCATGATTATACCAATACATAATTCCTGGTTATAATCATACCAATCAACAGTTCATATTTTCACTACAGGCCAAAAATGACTTTCACCGCAATATAAGCGTAAGGATGATGACAATGATATAAAGAATGAATCAAGTGAGATCAAAGATAAATATTAAAGATTTATAATTCAATTTATCCAGAGTTCAAGAATGTCCAAATTGTCAACATGATAACTAATTATGGAGTAAAATTCAAGAATGATATTCATGTATAAAAAATAATTTAGACAGAAAAGAAATAAACTTTGTCGTGAATAGTACCTCGAATGAATAGTACCCCAAGTGAATAGTACCTCGAATGAAAATGTTAAAATTTAATAAGAAGGTTCAGACAAATATTTCAATGAAACGATACTAGATGAAGTGCAAAACTCAAGGATATTCTACTAATTTCAGGGATTTTACCATTTAATAAAAAGGTTATGGAAACAAACAATAATTTCGTACCATGACAGAGGAAATATGAAAGAAACGATATCCATTGACGAGTATAAAAAAAATGATATCTCATATGAGTATGAAGGAATATACGAAACTGCAAATGGATTTTCACATGTCATGCGATAAACCGTGTAGACAGGTCATTTCCATAATTTAATAAAGAATAAATATGAATGGTTATTCACCAGGTAGGTGGTAGTCCGCGTAGACAAGTTATTCCCACATATTAATAAGGAATATAATGACAACTGTAAGACCCCAACTTTCATAAATAAAGATTAATTTTTTCTCAAAATTTAAATATTATTATGGTGTGGATTTGATATAGTGTTATAGTTGTGGGTTATATTTATAAATTTTGTAAAGTATGCAAGTTGTTATAAAATATTCGATTGGTCGGGGAATATTCGTTTTAATAGGGAATATTTGTACGACGGCACAATAATTGGTGGACCCCACAACGGAATTATTGTCGGAGTTAAAAAACAACAAATATATCTTTTTATAAAAATAACGGCGAAAGTTTCACCGTTAATTATTGGAATACCCAGTGATAAAAGTACAGTAATACGCGTGGTTGCATAGTAGCATACATTATTGATTATTGATGCTTAAGTGAGAAGTCACTCAGTTTTATTCAATTATTGCTACAGTAATTACTACATAGTATCTCACGTTATTAATTCTATTAATGTCACAATATTTTATATTATTAAATCAATAATTGATGACAATATATATATATATATATATATATATATATATTATGTTTTGTTTTTATGAAAAATAAAATATATTATATTTTATTATGCATAGTATTTTCATAATGTTTGTATAGTGTTTGCATACTAAATTTAGAAAATAATTTTAGCCGATTCGTATGCCCGTGAAAATTTACCACTACACGTCCGTGATTTTTTCCAAATAGTATCATTTCCATTCTCCTATAAATAGAATGCTTAGTTTAGAATTGAAAATCACACTAGAATTAGAGAATTCTTCTTCTATAATATTGAGTGTATTTCTTTCGAGTTCTAGGAAGCTTTGAGTGTAGAAAATTATACAAGTTTTCTTTAAGAATATTCCTGCCCTACCAGTCGGAATACTTTTCTTTTTAAGGTAATGAATATTATTTTTGTTCAGTATTCGTAAGAAATAATATGTTCTTCCATACTTTGTAGTATGTAAGTAATATTATTTCATTTCAGATTCTGAATTCTACACTCATTTTGTTAAAGTTTTGGCATCTATAGTCCATGAAATTAGTAGAATATTCTTAAAATTTGCGTTTCATCCAGTATCTTTTCATGGAATTATTATTCTGAACATTCTTGATAAATTTTAACTTTTTTATGCCAGAGTACTATTCACAGTGTGACGCCCCCAAAATAGGTATACATCACCCATTTTGAGTCATCAATAACATGGTAGAGAAACAACTATAACTTTATTAATACAATTGTCGCCCAAAATACAACAACACATAAACTGTAAGTTTAAATACAAATATTATCTTCTAGACAATATCAACACTCAAATAAGTCTTCATTATAATTATTGATATACTATTTTATAAAATAGTGAAGACTACTAAACAACTTCTAGAACCATCATTCCACACCCCGACTAGTACTCGCTACATTCTCGGCTCTTGAGGAGAAAAATGAAACAAAAAGAAAAAGGGTGAGCTCAACTAGCCCAGTAAAGAATATTTTGACTAAGATAATATAGAACAAATTATCGTTAGTCTTCAATAGGGAAAAATCTGATTAAATACAATAGACAACAAATTTCAGATCAATATTCGCAGCGAAAATAATAATTCATAGATGAGTTATGTAGAGAATGAAATCTACTATAATCTATGAATTTAAAAGTCCATCATCATTATTTTATCCCTGTAACATCAATCAATATTCATCTTGAATCAAATATTCATCTTTGTATTATAGGGCAAAGATATTCATCAGTTGGTCATGTTCATCTCAACACCTGTACATTTTTGCAAATATCTTCATAAGAAAATCAATCATCTTTGCACTACAGGCCAAAGATATTCAGTAATATCTTCATTTAGGACTGAGGATGATGAAAAATATTTCAAAGAAAACGAATCCAGTGAAACAATAGAACAAATAATAAAGATTCGTACTTTAAACAGTCCAAGTTCAAAAATACTTCATAAATAACCAAAGTGAAGTAAAATTCAAGAATGATCAAAACATGGATACAATCAAAGCTAGTATCCATAATAGATATTTTGGACAAAATCAAAAATTTAATTTTTCTATGAATAGTGCCGTATACGTGAATAGTAACCCCGACACTAAAAGACAAGAATTTTACAAGAAAAATCTTACCAATATTCCGACATAATGATATTAGAAGAAATAATATCATTTTAAAAAAAAATATATCTTACCTCGAAAAGACAGTACTTATAGCTGGAATACCGGATATAGTGCTGAAGGGAACTTGCACCGTATAACAACACTTAAGGTATCAAAATACTCTCAAGAATACGCTCGATAATATAGAGAGAGAAAGCTTTAGTTTCTGGTGTGATTTTTAATTCTAACCTAAGCACCCTATTTATAAAAAAATGCTTAGAACACCAAAACAGAAAATTTAATAAAATAATATTATTTATAAACTAAATTCCTACGCACACCACTAGCTGATTTCAACCACTTAACACATGTCCCACAAATGAAAAAAAAATGTTTTTCTTAATTAAAATATTTTAAACTTCAAAAATTAATTATTTTGGAACTTCGGAACTTCAATAATTCATAAAAAATAGCCCTTTTAATCAGAAAAAATTGAACCTTATGTCCTTTCCATAGGAAATTCCATTCTCTACAACTTTACAGAAGAAAGTTTTTCTAAATTCCAAACAGAAATTGACTGAAATCCACAATTGGGCGATTTTACAAGTTATAATCAAATTTCAGTCAAGAAATGAGCCCACAAACATGTTTAACATGTTTTAAATAATTTTTAATGACGAAAATACTCTTCCTCCTTATTTATTCATATACCCCACATTCATTGTAAAAGTATCACCATTATTATATTATTAAAATATAATAATATATTTAAATAAATTATTTTATCAGAAAAGATAAAATATCAATTTTCAACAATTGTCACATTAAAAATTTTCTCCATCTATATCCACATAAAATGAATATTTTTCTTATCATATAAATCAATAATTAATTATTCACAAATAATATTACAAAATCACAATATCGACAGCCAGGTCGTTCCTAGGAAAGAGGGGGCTTTCCAATAAGGATTTCTCCTTACTGGCAAGCAATTAGGTGACCAAACATCTCCTTAAACAGAACTTTCTAGACATTCCCAATAATGTTAACTAATAATATTATTCAAATAATATGAATTATTGATTTGATAATGAAAAATACCGTGTAGTGACAATTATTGAAACAACTATAATATAAAATATCAACGTAGCAATTATTGAATCAATAAAATAAAATATTGAACAGTAACTACTGTAACAATTATTGTGTAGTGCCTTCTTACGTAAGAATCAATAATTGGTGTAATATTGTGTGCTACTGTGTTTTAACCACCGGGTATTTCAACAGTATTAACGGTAACAACTACGCCGTTATTTATAAATAACTTATACTTGTCGTTTTCTTCATCCAATCGCTTTCCGTTATGGGGCCCATACAAGGCTGCACCGTTGTACGAATATTTCCTGACAACAAGAATATTCTACGACCAAACGAATATTCTCTGACAGCAATGAATATTTTATAACCACTTGCTTATTTAAAATATTTGCGCATTTTACCCATAACTAACCACATTAATCAAATCAACCCTTACTATTTCAAAATAATAAATTGAGAAAATTCAATTTTATTTATAATAAGTTGGGGTCTTACAACCTCCCCTCCTTATGAAATTTCGTCCTCGAAATTGACGTACGTACCTGTTGTTTCGAAAAGGTGAGGATACCTCGCTTTCATTTCTATTTCCAACTCCTAGGTCATTTCTTCAATATCATGGTTTTTCCACAAAACTTTGACTTTGTGCGTAGGACATGCTCCTTCCTATCCAAGATCTTGATAGATACCTCTTCATACGTTAAGTCTTCGGCTATCTCGTCCGGTTCTAACTCAATAACGTGGTTTGGGTCTTTCACATATTTACGTATCATAGATATATGAAAAACATTATGAACACGAGACATACTTGGAGGTAATGTGAGTCTATAGGCCACATTTCCTACTCGGTCAAGAATCTGAAATGGACCAATAAATCGTGGATTGAGCTTTCCTCTCTTCCCAAATCTTGTAACTCCCTTCCATGGAGCCACACGTAACAATAAATGATCCCCAATACTAAATTCCACGTCCTTTTGATGAAGATCCGCATAACTCTTTTGTTGATCCTGTGTCGTTTGTATACGTTGTCGAATCATTTAGATCTTTTCTGTAGTCATATGTACCAACTCTGGTCTCAACAATGTTACTTCACCCACCTCATCCCAACATACTGTAGAGCGACACTTTCGTCCGTATAATGCTTCGAATGGAGCCATACATATACGTGCCTGATAACTGTTGTTGTAGGAGAATTCCACTAAAGGTAAATATTTATTCCAACTCCCTTTGAAGTCTAGGACACAGAGTCTTAATAGATCTTCAAGAGTTTGAATAGTCCTCTCTGATTGTCCGTCCGTTTGAGGATGGTATGCCGAACTGAATTGTAAATCCGTGCCCATAGATTTTTGCAAACTAACCCAAAATCGTGAAGTGAATCTTGGGTCACGATCCGAAACTATGGATACTGGCATGCCATGCAATCTCACAATCTCATTTATTTATATATGAGCAAGACGTTCAAGGGAATAAGTCTCCCGTATCGGCAAGAAATGAGCAGACTTGGTTAATCTATCAATAATAACCCAAATAGCATTTATGCCTTGAGAAACCGTGGAAAGACCCGTAACGAAATCCATGGTAATCTGTTCCCACTTCCATTTTAGAATCTCAAGTGGTTGCAATGGACCATTAGGCACTTGATGCTCCGCCTTCACACGTTGACAAGTTAAACACCTTGAGATAAAATTTGTAATCTCTCTCTTCATATTGTTCCACCAAAATGTATGTTTGAAGATCACGATACATTTTGGTACTTCCAGGATGGATTGCAAATGGTGTATAGTCGTTAGGAACACAAAGTCTGGAGTGGACTCGAAGTATTCCTTCTTCATCGATTCTTGCTTCTAGAATAGCACCTTCTTGTACTTTTTTCTTTATACGCATCAGCTCTTGGTTTGTGGCTTGAGAAACTTTAACTTTATCGATTAAAGTTGGTTCTATGCGTATATTTGACATCATCGCACTCGTTCCTGCATATGATCTTCTACTCAATGCGCCAGCTACCACGTTTGCTTTTTCAGGATGGTATTGAATGGTGTGGTCATAATCTTTTAGCAGCTCGAGCCAACGTCGTTGCTGCATGTTGAGTTCCTTTTGGGTGAAGAAATATTTGAGGCTTTTATGGTCTGAATATATCTCCACTTTCTCCCCATATAGATAGTGCCTCCAGATCTTTAGCGCGAAAACGACTGCTGCCAACTCTAAATCATGAGTAGGATAATTCCTCTCATACTCTTTAAGTTGTCGCGAGGCATAGGCTATAACTTTCCCACGTTGCATGAGAACACATCCTAACCCTTTGCCTGAAGCATCGCTGTAGATAAAAAAATCCATCCGAACCAGATGGTATTGTCAGATCAGGTGCCGAAATGAGTCTCCTCTTAAGCTCTTGGAAACTCTTTTCGCATTCCTCGCTCCATACAAATTTTGTATCTTTCCGAGTCAGCTGAGTTAACGGAGTAGCGATTCGAGAAAATCCTTCCATGAATCTCCGATAATAACCAGCTAAGCCCAGAAAGCTACGCACTTCAGTCACCGACTTTGGCTGCTCCCAACATTGTATTGCTTCAATCTTTGCCGGGTCCACAGATACTCCATGTTTTGACACCACGTGCCCAAGGAATGCTACTTCCTCAAGCCAAAACTCGCATTTCTTCAACTTGGCATATAGCTTGTTTTTACGAAGCCTTTGGAGTACCAACTTCAAATGGTGCTCATGATCTTCACGGCTTTTGGAATATATGAGGATGTCATCAATAAAGACAACAACGAACTGATCCAAATATTCCTTAAATATCCGGTTCATCATATCCATGAAAGTTACAGGAGCATTAGTCAATCCAAAAGACATGACTAAGAATTTATAATGCCCGTACCGAGTTCTGAAGGAAGTCTTTAGAATATCCTCAATTCTAATCTTCAGCTGATGATATCCAGAATAAAGATTGATCTTTGAAAAAAAATATGCTCCTTACAACTGGTCAAACAGGTCATCAATGCGAGATAGCGGATACCTATTCTTGATGGAGACATGGTTTAATTCCCGATAGTCAATACAAAGTCGCATACTCCCGTGTTTCTTCTTTACAAATAAAACAGGAACACCCCAATGAGATGTACTAGGACGAATAAAACCGATGTCCAATAATTCTTGTAGTTGGACCTTTAACACCTGGAGTTCAATAAGAGCCATTCGATATGGGGTTTTAGAAATGGGCTTTGTACCAGGTTCAAGATCAATAAAGAATTCAACTTCACGTTCTGGGGGTAGACCGGAAAGTTCTTCAGGAAATACGTCAGTAAAGTTACTAACAACAGGAATATTATTCAAATCTAACGTGTCTTTATTCAAATCCATAACATAAGCTAAGAAAGCTTGACATCCGTTTTTCAATAAACGAATAGCTTTATGACTTGATATGACAGTGATTGATTTTAGTGGTTTAGTTGCTTGAATTCGTACCACAGGTTGGTTAGAAATATGAAAACTAATAACCTTACGAAAATAATCAATTTTTGCATGATGAGTAGTTAACCAATCAATCCCTAAAATCACATCAAAAGCAAGTATCTTTAAAGAGATAAGATCAACAGGTAATGTGATGGTGCCAACTTGGATCAAATAGGATTTATAAATAGTGGATGTGATGAAAGTTTCTCCTAACGGAGTCTTCACAAATAAATCAAAGTCTAATTTCTCCGGAGTTAAGTTTAAACGTTGAGCACAAGCAGGAGAGATAAATGAATGGGTAGCACCGGTATCTAGTAAGGTATAAACTTCGCAAGAATTTATGATTAGCTTACCCGTGATCACCTCTTTTGGGTTCCTCGCATTTTGACCAGTCACGACAAATGCTCTTCCAGGAACCGTTGACTTTGACTTTTCTGGGACAACCTTGTGAGTCACCATCCCCGCTAGACTTGGTTTCACTACCGTATAATCTCGAGCGATATGTCCTTTTTTCCATAATTATAACATATCCTAAACTGTTGTGGGCAGTTTGGGCTGATATGTCCTTCTTTCCCACATTTATAGCATACGATCGGTGGTCGTTCTCCTCCCTTAGAACCAGTTACTGCCGATGCTGATGTCTTTGCATTGTCATTATTGAATCTTCTCTTTTTAAAATCTCCCCCAACTCACTTCTTCTATTTTCATGGCCATGATTACCATCAGAGTGGTTACCGCCTTTGTCCATATTTTTCTTTCTTCACTGGTTATTGTTGTTCTGATGACTACTGTCACCGGTATGATCCTGGTTGTGGTCCCTCAGTTGAACGAACTCGTTATCTTGCTCTAATAATTGAGCCCCGTTGACAACATCTGAATAGAGAGAAAATTTATGAGAAATGAGATATTGACGTATGCCGGGTTTCAAACCTCTCAGAAACATCCGCATCAGACGTTCCTCATTCCCCACCAAATGAGGTGCAAACCTGGATAACTCTGCAAACTTCACCTCGTACTGGGACACCGTTATGTTGTTTTGTTCCAATCTAATAAACTCCACTTCCTTCATATGACGAATACTTTTAAAAAAGTACTTTTCATTGAACAGTTTCTGAAATGTCTTCCAAGACAAGCTGAGTGCGGCTGGATGGGTACGCTTCACAGATTCCCACCAGTAATCTGCCTCATTACGGAATATAAAGGTGGCGAATGGAACCTTCTGTTCCTCCGTGCATCCCAAGACATCGAATATATTGGTAATTTACTTGACCCACGTTTCTTCCTTAATCGGATCTGGCTTTCCCCAGAATTTTGGTGGTCCCAACTCTTTGAACTGCTTGGCTGTGACAAACCGTGCTTTGTTATCATTTCCACCTGTATTTTGAACACGAGTTTCCCTCGTCTGATTTTGCATGAACTGCAAAAAGCTTCTAAACATTCCACCGTTCATCGTCCATCGTGCATGATCAGTGGTATTATTTATAGGAGGAACATTGCCAGCCTGCTGCACGTTCTCCTCATTGATGAGTAAAGGAGTCTCCATGGTCTCATTTATTCCACTATTAACATTCTTAGTTGCCATTCTCAAATATTGCCATAAAACAAGGGTTAATTAAAGAAATTGATATGCAACATAATAACCCTATACTCTGACCAACCAACAAATAAGCTTAGGTAGGACACACTAGCGAAGAATTTACTCGTCTCTCCCCTCCTAGTTCTATTCCCCGATCTCCGCCAGAGATCATATCCCTAAGCTCTGATACCAACTGTGACGCCCCCAAAATAGGTATACATCACCCATTTTGAGTCGTCAATAACATGGTACAGAAACAATTACAACTTTATTAATACAATTGTTGCGCAAAATACGACAACACATAAACTGTGAGTTTAAATACAAATATTTTCTTCTAGACAATATCAACACTCAAATAAGTCCTCATTATAATTATTGATACACTATTTTACAAAATAGTGAGGACTACTAAACAACTTCTAGAACCATCATTTCACACCTCGACTAGTACTCGCTACATTCTCGCCTCCTGAGAAGAAAAATGGAACAAAAAGAAAAAGGGTGAACTCAACTAGCCCAATAAAGAATATTATGACTAAGATAATATAGAACAAATTATCGTTAGTCTTCAACAGGGAAAAATCTGATAAAATACAATAGACATCAAATTTTATATCAATATTCGCAACGAAAATAATAATTCATAGATGAGTTACGTAGAGAATGAAATCTACTATAATCTATGAATTTAAAAGTCCATCATCATTATTTTATCCCTGTAACATCAATTAATATTCATCTTGAATCAAATATTCATCTTTGCACTATAGGGCAAAGATATTCATCAGTTGGTCATGTTCATCTCAACACCTGTACATCTTTGCACTACGGGCCAAAGATATTCATAATAAAATCAACCATCTTTGCACTACAGGCCAAAGATATTCAGTAATATCATCATTTAGGACTGTGGATGATGAAAAATATTTTAAAGAAAATGAATCCAGTGAAACAAAAGAACAAATAATAAGGATTCATACTTTAAACAGTCCAAGTTCAAAAATACTTTCTAAATAACCATAGTGAAGTAAAATTCAAAAATGATCAAAACATGGATACAATCAAAGCTAGTATCCATAATAGATATTTTGGACAAAAATGAAAATTTAATTTTTCTGTGAATAGTGTCGTATTCGTGAATAGTGGTGCCTACGTAAATAGTGTCGTATACGTGAATAGTAACCCCGACACTAAAAGACAAGAATTTCACAAGAAAAATCTTACCAATATTCCGGCATAATGATATTAGAAGAAATAAAATCATTTAAAAAAAATAATATCCCTTTACTCGAAAAGACAGTACTTCTAGCTGGAATACCGGATATAGTGCTGAAGGGAACTTTTACCGTATAACAACACACAAGGTATCAAAATACTCAAAAGAATACACTTGATAATATAGAGAGAGAAAACTTTAGTTTCTGGTGTGATTTTCAATTCTAACCTAAGCACCCTATTCTAGAACTTCGGAACTTCAATGATTCATAAAAAAATAGCCCTTTTATCAGAAAAATTTGAACCTTATGTCCCGTCAATAGGAAATTCCATTCTCTACAACTTTGCAGAAGAAAGTTTTTCTAAATTCTAAACAGAAATTGACCGAAATCCACAATCGGGTGATTTTATAGGCTATAATCAAATTTCAGTCAAGAAATGGGTCCACAAACATGTTTAACATGTTTTAAACAATTTTAGTTTCAAAAATACTCTTCCTCCTTATTTATTCATATACCCCACATTCATTGTAAAAATATTACCATTATTATATTATTAAAATATAATAATATATTTAAATGAATTATTTTATCAGAAAAGATAAAATATCAATTTTCAACAATTGTCACATTAAAAATTTTCTCCATCTATATCCACATAAAATGAATATTTTCCTTATCATATAAATCAATAATTAATTATTCACAAATAATATTACAGAATCACAATATCGACAACTAGACCGTTCCTAGGAAAGAGGGTCTTTCCAATAAGGATTTCTTCTTACTGGCACGCAATTAGGTGACCAAATCTCTCCTTAGACAGAACTTTCTAGACATTTCCAATAATGTTATCTAATAATATTATTCAAATAATATGAATTATTAATTTAATAATGAAAAATACCGTGTAGTGACAATTATTGAAACAACAATAATATAAAATATCAACGTAGTAATTATTGAATCAATAAAATAAAATATTAAACAGTAACTACTGTAACAATTATTGAGTAGTGCCTTCTTACGTAAGAATCAATAATTGGTGCAATAGCGTGTGCTACTGTGTTTTAACCACCAGGTATTTCAACAGTATTAATGGTAATAACTACGCCGTTATTTATAAACAACTTATACTTGTCATTTTCTTCATCCAATCGCTTTCTGTTATGGGGCCCACACAAGGCTGCGCCGTCGTACGAATATTCACCGACAACAAGAATATTCTACAACCAAACAAATATTCCCCGACAACAATGAATATTTTATAACCAATTGCTTGTTTAAAATATTTATGCATTTTACCCATAACTAACCACATTAATCAAATCAACCCTTATTATTTCAAAATAATAAATAGAGAAAATTTAATTTTATTTATAATAAGTTGGGGTCCTACACACGGGGTATTATTCACTCAGGTACTATTCACCCGGGGCACTATTTATGACAAAAATTGATTTCTTTTCGGTCCAAATCATTTTTGATACAATATTATTCTTAAATTTTACTCCACAAAGTAGTATCATTTTGACAATTTGAACATTATTGAATTCTAGATAAATTAAATTATAAATCTTTAAAAATATATCATTTACTTTCTTTTAATTGAATTTTTATATCATTGTCATCATCCTCATTCTTATATTGTGATGAAAGTCATCTTTGACTTACGTACATAGATGGACTGTTGATTGGTATGATTATGGCTAGGGATTATTCGATATAATCATAACCGTAATGTTACAAATGATGTGGTAAAAGTTCTCATTGGCCCTTAGTGCATTGATGGACAGTTGATGACATGATCATGACCATGGGTGAAAACACGAATATCCTTGGCCCGTAGTGCATGAATAATTCATGGTCGTGATACTAATGAATATCCTTCGCCCGTAGGGCATGGATAATTAGTGATGTGGATTATTTATTAAGCTGGGTCTCAACAATAAAATTGATGATAAACTTTTTAAATCATAGAAGATAATAGATATCATGCTCTATTTGACTCTTCTAATGGATTGCTTGTTCCGCTGCAGTTAAACTTGATGTTTATTATATTTGATCATTTTAACAATGTTGAAGGCTAATGCTAATTTATTCTTCATTATTTTAGTCATAATATTTCTTACTAGGTTAGTTGAGCTCACCCTTTTGCTTTCATTATTCTATTCAAGAAATGAGAACGTAGCCTAGATTAGTTGGGGAATGGAGTTACGGTCTGAGATGGTTTTTTTTAGTAGTCCTCACTATTTAGGGTGATAATAAATGTAATGAGGATTTAATTTGAGTTTAGATATTGTCTGATGACAATATTCCTGTTAAAACTCTAAGCTATGTTATATCGTATTTTACATGACAGTTGTATATTTAAGTTTGTATTTGAATTCTATACCATATCTTTGGCGACTCAAGATGGGTGATGTATACCTATTTTGGGGGCGTCACATTTGGTATCAAAACTTAGGGATATGATCCCTGACTGAAATGTGAGACTAGAACTGTGAGGGGAGAGACGGGTAATTCCTTCGCTAGTATGACCTACCTAAGTTTAATTGTTATTTAATTGGTCGGTCAGAATATAGGGATAATGTGGCATGTCAATTAACCCTTGTTTTTGTGGCACTGTTTGAAAATGACATCCGAGAATGTTTAGAATAACAATGGAGCACATGAGACCGTTAAATCACCGATAATCAATAACCAAGATAATGTGCATCAGGATGGCAACAATCCTCATGCAAACAACAACACCGACGAAACGATGAACGACGAAATGTTTAGGAACTTTCTGCAATTTCACTACAAGAAATCACACATTTTATGACGAAATTTTTGCCACGCACAAAATTTTGTCACAATTTGTTAATTAATAATTACGAAATTCATAATCGTCACTAAAACTTTTTCTTTTGTGACGACTTTTACTTTTGTTACTATTAATCAGTTATATCATCACTAATTTACACATTTGATGACGATTAACAAAATTTCGTCACAAGTTATTTTGGAGGTAGAATTTCGTACCAAAATTTTGGAGGGAAACCTTTTAGTGACATTTTGTAATAATTGATGACAGTATTTATTGTCACCAAATATATCTTTCGATGACAACATAATAGTTTGTCATTAATTATTTGTAAAATTTATTGACAATGTGCTTTCGTCACTAATGTTTACATTTAGTGACGCCAAATACAAATTCATCACAATTTTATTTGGAGGCAATTTTTTTTTGATAAATATAATAATTTATGAAAATTTGTATTGTTATAATTACCGAATTTATATGACGAGATAATAGTTTGTCACTAATTAGATGAGTGGAAAAGTGACGAAAATGGGTCGTCATAAATTCTTATATTTAGTGACAAAGTACGTAATATCGTCACAATTTTATTTGGAGGCAAAAATTTTCTGAAAACTTTTGGAGGGAAATTTTTTTAAGACAAAAAAATAATAATTTATGACAATTTGTATTGTCAAAAATACCAATTTTATATGACGAGATAATAGCGCATAACTAATTAGATGTATGGATAAGTGACAAAAATGGTTCATCATAAATTCTTATAATTAGTGTCATAGTATGTAATATCGTCACAATTTAATTTGGATGCAAAAAACTTGAAGAAATTTTTGAGGCAAAATTTGTAAAAACGAAAAATTAATAAATTATGACAATTTTTATTGTCACAAATATCAATTTTATATGACGGAGATAATAGTGCTTCACTAATTAGATAAGTGGATAAGTGACAAAACTAGTTTGTCATAAATCCTTATATTTAGTGACAAATACTACAAGAAATTATGGATATTGTGACACCTCCAAAATAGGTATACATCACCCATTTTGAGTCGCCAAATACATGGTACCGAATTTATATACAAACTTCTTTTATACAATACGACAAAAGCGTAGCTGAGAGTTTTTGCACGAATATTATCTTCTAGACAATATTCAAACTCAAATGGAGTCCTTATTACATTTATTATCACACTATTTCATAAAATAGTGAGGACTACTATAGCCACCATCTCGGACCATCACTCCGTCCCCCGACTAGTCCGTACTACGTTCTCATTTCCTGAAGAGAACAATGAAAGTAAAATGGTGAGCTCAATTAGCCCAGTAAGAAATATTATGACTGAGAAATATTTTTAGTAATACTTTATAAGTAACTTACAATATCGACTATTTCCTTAAGTGAAGTAAATAAATTTACAATAATTTAAACTTTACCATTTCATACATTGGCCATGAAATATTTTTAAAAAAAAAAAAGATGAGGCTCTTCTGTGGAATAGACCACAAATGTTAAAAAATTACCCATCTATCCTGTAAAAAGACTTAAGTTTGAGTTTATTCTTAGTTAATTTATGGTGTCCTACAATTCAAATTGTAATGTAATTAATTTTTTAAAGGAGAATTTTATTCTTAATAATATTTTTAAATGGTTTATAATATTAATTTTTTTATTAATTAAAATATTAAATTACAATAATTTAAATTTTAAAATATTATAAATTGATAATAAAGAAAATTATAATAATTAAGACTCTTTTGTAGAATAGATCACAAATATATAAATTATTATTTTTTTAGTTCCACAAAAGAAGTATATATATTTCAATTTACAATATTACTTTTTAAAGAGTGTACATTATTAGTTGTTTTTATAAGTTAAAATCAAACTCTTTGTTTTGAAATAGAGTCCCTAATTTAATTAAAAGTTATGTACTTGTTCTCTGCAGTCTGCCATAACCCAATACAAAAACCCCAAATTGCGTCTCTCTCTATCTGCCCTAGCATGATCATGACTATTGATGAATACACGAATATCCTTGGCCCGTAGTGCATGGATAATTTGTGGTCATGACCCTAATGAATATCCTTGGTCGTAGTGCAGGGATGATGTGGATTATTTATTAAGCTGAGTCTCAATGATAAAAAGTGATGAAAAACCCTTTTAAATCACAAAAGATAGTAGATTTTATTCTTTACTTGACTCTTTTAACTGATTTCTTGTTCCGCTGCAGTTAAACTTGATGTCTATTGCATTTTATCACTTTAACATTGTTGAAGGCTAATGATAATTTATCCTGCATTATCTTAGTCATAATATTTTTTACTAGGCTAGTTGAGCTCACCCTTTTTTTCACTGTTTTCTTCGGGAAATGAGAATATAGCTGGAACGAGTCAGGGAACGGAGTGACGGTCTAGATGATAGTATTAGTAGCCTCACTATTTTGTGAAATAGTGTGATAATAAATGTATTGAGGACTTATTTTGAGTTTATGTACTGTCTAGAAGACAATGATTGTATTAAAACTCACAGCTCATGTTGTATATTTAAGTTTGTATCTGAATTTTGTACCATGTATTTAACAACTCAGAATAGGTGATGTATACCTATTTTGGGGGCGTCACAACTGGGACCACCAGAGTTTTTGGGAAAGCCAAAACCACTTAAGACAGAGACGTGGATAAAGCAGATCGCCAAGATATTTGATGTCTTAGGATGCTTCGAGGAGAAAAAGGTTCCCTTTGCCACCTTCATGTCACGAGGAGAGGCAGATCATTGGTGGGAATCTGTAAAACGTACCCAGCCTGCCGCATTGAAGATGTCTTGGAAGAAGTTCTAAGAATTGTTCAACGATAAGTTCTTTCCCAAAAGTATTCGTCACATGAAGGAGGTAGAGTTCATCAAGCTAGAGCAAAACAATACGGTCGTGTCGCAGTACAAAGCTAAGTTTGCCGAGTTGTCCCGGTTTGCATCCCACTTGGTTGATAATGAGGAGAGAATGACGCGGTTGTTTCTAAGAGATTTGAAACCCGAGATACGTCAATACCTCATTTTTCACAAAATTTGCTTGTATTCAGATGTTGTGAATAGGGCTCCAATAACTTGGAGCACGGTATTGAGTCAACCCAACCAAGAGAGAGTAGCTAGTAAAATGATAATACCAATGGTAGTAGTCATCAAAGCTGTGACAACAAACATGGAGGGAATCAACATGCCAGAAATGGTAACCACTTCGGTGGTAATCATGGCCAAGACAATAGGAGTAGAAATTTCAAGAAGAGGAGATTCAACAATGATGGAAAGATGTCAAGACCATTACCCGTTGTTAAGGAAGGAGAACAACCACCTATCATATGCTTCAAATGCGGAGAGGAGGGACACATCAGTCCAAATTGCACGCAGCAGTCCAAAACGTGTTACAATTATGGAAGAGATGGTCACCTAGCTCAATTTTATCGCGTAGTGAAGCCAAATCCAGTTGGGATGATGACACCAAATGTCTTCCCAGACAAGTCAAATCTGGTAGTTCAAGGGAGAGCATTTATCGTGACCTCCCAAAAAGTAAGGAACCCAAATGAGGTTATCACGGGTAAGCTAATCATAAACTCTAGTGAAGTCTATACCTTATTTAATACTGGTTCTACCCATTCTTTCATTTCTCCTACTTGCGTTCAACGTTTAAATTTAACTCCAAAGAAATTTGACTTTGACTTATCTGTTGAAACTCCGTTGGGAGAAACCTTCATTTCATCTACTGTTTATAAATCTTGTTTAATTCAAATCGGCACCCGCACGTTACCTGTCGATCTTATTTCTTTGAAAATACTTGCATTTGATATGATTTTAGGGATTAATTGGTTAACTACTCATCGTGCAAAAATTGATTATTTTCGTAAGATTGATAGCTTTCATATTCTTATAAAACCTATTATGCGAATTAAAGCAACCAAACCACTAAAGTCAATCACAGTCATATCAAGCCATAAAGCTATTCGTTTATTGAAAAACGGATGTCAAGCTTTCTTAGCCCATATCATGGATTTAAACAAAAATACCTTAGATTTGAATGATATTTCTATTGTTAATAAACTTCCTGGCATACCCCCAGAGCGTGAAATCAAATTTTGCATCCACCTTGAACCTGATACAAACCCATTTCCAAAGCCCCATATCGAATGGCTCCTATTGAACTTTAGGAGTTAAAAACATAACTGTAGGAATTGTTAGACATCGATTTCATTCATCCTAGTATGTCTCCTTGGGGTCCTCTTGTTCTATTCGTGAAAAAAGAAAGATAGAAGTATGCGACTTTGTATTGATTATCAGGAGTTGAATCATGTCACCATCAAAAATAAGTACCCGTTGCCTCGCATTGATTACATGTTTGACCAGTTGCAAAGTGCCAAATTCTTTTCAAAGACCGATCTTCGTTACGGATATCATCAGTTAAAGATTAAAACTAATGACATTACAAAGACTACTTTCAGAACTCGGTACGTGCATTATGAATTCCTAGTCAGGTATTTTGGATTGACTAATGCTACTGCTGCCTTTATGGATATGATGAATCGAGTATTTAGGAATATTTGGATCACTTTGTGGTCGTCTTTATTGATGACATCCTCATTTACTCCAAAAGCTGTGAAGATCATGAGCAACACTTGAGGCTGATACTCCAAAAGCTTCGTGAAAATAAGCTTTATGCCAAGTTGAAGAAATGCGAGTTTTGGCTTGAGGAACTAGCATTCCTTGGGCACGTGATATCAAATCACAGAATATCTGTTAACCCAACAAAGATTGAAGCAATAAAAATCTAGGAGCAACCTAAGACAGTGATCGAAGTACATAGCTTTCTGGGCTTAGCTGGTTATTGTCGAAGATTCGTGGAAGGATTTTCTTGAATTGCTACTCCATTAACTCAGCTGACTCGAAAAGATACAAAATTCGATTGGAGCGAGGAATGTGAGCAGAGTTTTCAAGAACTCAAGAGGAGACTCATTTCAGCACTTGTTCTGATAATACCATCTGGTTCGGAGGGATTTTTCATCTACAGCGATGCTTCAGGCATAGGGTTAAGATGTGTTCTCATGCAACATGGGAAAGTCATAGCCTATGCCTCACGATAACTCAAAGAATATGAGAGGAATTAACTTACTCATGATTTAGAATTGGCAGCAATCATTTTTGCGCTTAAAATCTGGAGACATTACATGTATTGGTAGAGGGTGGTGATCTATACCGATCATAAAAGCCTAAAATATTTCTTCACCCAAAAGAAACTCAACATGCGACAACGACGTTGGCTCGAGCTATTGAAAGATTACGATCATACCATTCAATACCATCCTGAAAAAGTGAACATGGTAGCTGACGCATTGAGTAGAAGATCATATGCGGGTATGCGTGCGATATTGTCAATGCAAAGGCCCATTTTGTATGACTTGCAAAGAATGGAGATAGAGTTAAAAACTCCTGGGACCCACGTGATGATGTCAAATATATGAGTAGAACTGATTTTAATCGATAAAGTTATAGCTACTCAACATGCAGACCCGGAGATGGTGCATATGAGGAAGAAGGTACAAGAAGGTGCTATTCTGGATGCAAGAATCGATGAAGAAGGAATACTCCGAGTCAACTCCAGACTTTGTGTTCCTAAAGATTCTGATTTGAAGTATAAAATCATGATGGAGGCGCACAACACATCGTTTATAATCCATCCTGGGAGTACCAAAATGTATCGTGATCTTCGACATACATTTTAATAGAGCAATATGAATAGAGAGATCGCGAAGTTTATCTCAAGGTGTCTAACTTGTCAAGGAGTCAAAGCGGAACATCAAGTGCCAAAAGGTCCATCGCTGTGACGCCTCCAAAATAGGTATACATCACCTATCTTGAGTCGCCAAATACATGATACAAAATTCAAATACAACTTAATAATACAACTGTCGTGTAAAATACGACTAAACATAAATTGAGAGTTTCAATACGAATATTGTCTTCTAGACAGTATTCAAACTCAAATGGAGTCCTCAATACATTAATTATTACACTATTTCATAGAATAGTGAGGACTACTAATGCAAACATTTGAACCGTCACTTTGTTCGCCGACTAGTCCCGGCTATGTTCTCATTTCCTGAAGAGAACAATGAAAGCAAAAGTGTAACAACCCGATATTTTCTATACAAATACATTAGAAATTTTATGTATAATTTTTTTTTATTTTAAATATGGGGAATATATGCCAAGATAGTGTGTGTATGTATTTATGTGATATATTTATTACATGAATGATTTTAAATAATTTTATTTTAAAATTTTGGATTGTTATAAACTATATTATTATAATAATTAATTTTACAGTAGAAATATTTTTATTAATTATTTTCCATGAAAATATAATCATATATTATTTATATAATATATGAAATTATTTTTAGAATTATTATAGTAATTATTTTATTATATGAATTTTAGTACAGATTATTAAGTTAATTATTTTAACTTAATTAATAATGTTAAGTATGACAGATAATTCAGATATGGAATTCAAACCCTAATTTTGGATTTTGATCAAAGAATGAGAATAATAATATAATATTATTTATATTTTGATTTTTCAGTGCTATAATTATATACTGTGTGTATGTGGACTGACAATGATTGGTCAGTTATGGTGTATTATGTCAAACCCTAGTTTTACTGTGGGAAACCCTAATTTGAAACTCAATTGTGAGTTTAAGACTATTATATAAGTGTGTTATATGATTTTTTTGATTGATTAGGTCAACCCTAATTAACATTTAGATTTATTAATTTCTTGAAATCCTATTTATTAATTATAAACCCTAATTGCTAGATTAGCAAGGATAATTATAATTATTATATAATACCCTAATGTTCATGTATGATTAGAACCATAATCAAATTAAGAAAACCCTAATTACAAATTTTAGAAACAAATTTTATTTTATTTTAAACCCTAAATGAAAGCTTCATAAACTAATTATACATTAGGTGAGACAATTTAATAACCTAAGGGTTATGGTAATAAGGAAAGGTTAGTATTTAATATGTATACTAACTTAAGTGGATAATCTTGTTATTTCAAGTGATTAATAATTTTAAACCTATTTCTAGTAAACCTAATTATGTTATGAGCTAAAGTCACATGTATAAGTAATTACATTTCATAAGATTGGGAATGGAAATCCTAAATAAATAATTTGGGTAGCATATATTAAAATTGTTAGACTGTGTTCATTACATGGCCCAAAACAATTAAAGGAGATGCCCAAAAGAAATAAAATGCAAACCAATACTTAGCCCACTTGATTAAGGATATTTTAAACTTTTGATTAATAAAATTTGTGCATTAAAATAAAAGCAAAATGGAGGAGATAATGAGGCAAGGGGGACCGGCCAATTAGGCCATTTTAGGCAACAAATTATGCTAATCACAAGTACATATTTGTCAAGCTCCCATTGGTTGCAAAACTATTAAGCACTCTTAATCACATGATTAGGCTAATTGAAGAGATAAGGTGTAGTCTTTTATCCATGGGATAATAAAAGTATGGGGGATAATAGTTAATCACCCATTCATTTGCTAGATCATTTTAATTTCTCTATTCTCCTTCTTCTTCTTTTTCTCCCAAGCTAGCAACATACAAGAGAGAAAGAGAGAGAGAGAGAGTTTCGGTTTTGTGAGAGAATGAAAGGTGTGCTAGTTGCTTAATGCACCCTAAGATTATACATTACTTTGGAAGATCAAGAATGATAGTAAATAAAACTAAGTGAGGTTCTCATCCATTATTTTTCTTATTCCTATTCTATTTTGTGTTATAGCATGATTTGTTGGAGTTATGGATTAATACTCAAGATACCCTAGTTCTACATATTATCATGTATGGAACTAAGTCTCTTGAGTGTTAGATCAAAAGTTTAGAGAAAAAACATGAGCATATGTGCTCCAAGGGGTGAAACCTTGTTTTTCTTCCACTAAATCTTGTATAACTCAATTTTTATAACTTGGATTTGTGATCTGTCAAAGGGGGGTGCTAGATACATGAGTTATCATGTAAACCCAAGTGGTAGAACACAAATCTAGCAAGTATTGAAGTCATAGGGACTGTTTTCCCCAAAACAGTCCACATAGTGTATTGAGATTTTGAAACACTAAAATAGCTACTGTTCCCATTTTTCTTGGGACTGTTTCGGATGGTTGCATGTCTTTTAAAAATCTGAAAAAAATCACAGAGATACGTTGAAAAGTTATCTACGTGTAGAAAAAAAATACGGACGCGTTTCGATTTATAGGTTGTGCGTAATGGCTATTTTTGTAACGGACTCCTAAATATTAACACTCGAATTTCTCATTGTGTATACACCGGAAAATTCTAAAATTTTTAAAATAGGTTCATATATGTTATGAGAGTATACCATGAATATTTCAGATTTTTCTTAGCAAAACTCGATTTATGAAAAATGAAGCAAGATCTGAGTGTTTTGGGCACTTTAAAAATAGTAAATCATTTTCTAAAATTCTAGAAATACTTGAGGATCATTGTTGGGTCATATACTGTCCAAATCCATAAAATGAGAATTTTTCGAATCAGTTTGCTATTTTTCCTAAAAATGATGAAGTTATGAATAAAAGAAAATAAATAGTTAAATGATGTTTTAAATAAGAAAAATGTGATTTTAATACCTGAATACTTCTAATATATAATATTATGACTATTTTAGGGTATTTTGGTAATTTATAATAAGAAATGTTATTTAGGACCTTTTATGGATATTAAATAAATAGTTTTATAAATGGTGAACAATTAGAAAAAAATTGTTTATTGATCTAAAATATTATTAAAATGTTATTATGATATTAATAATATTAGAATATGATATTGTTAAGTAAATAAAAATATTATTAAGTGGTTAATCATATTTGAATTAAAATATTAATAAATAATTAAAGTATTATTAAATGATTAATAATATTAGATTAAAATATAATCTTAGATTAAAATATTATTAAAAGATTAATAATATTAAATTAAAGTATTATTAAATGATTAAAATATTATTAAGTATATAATAATATTCGAGATTAAATAAAATATTATTAAAAATATAATAACATTAGTAAAGGAATAAAATATTATTAAATGATTATTAATATTAGTAAATAAATAAAATATTAATACGATTGGTAAATGACTAAAAGTATTATTAATTGATTAATGATACTAAAGCATAAATAAGATATTATTAAAGTAATAATATTAATGCATGATAAAAATATTATTAAGAGGATTAATAATATTAGTAAAGTATTAAAATATTATTAAGATGTTAATAATATTAGTAAGCGAATAAAAGTGTTATTAGTGAACTAGTAATACTAAGATGGAAATTAAATATTATCAAGATTAATAATATTAAGTGAATTAAATATTTTAAGTTATACTTAATGACGTTTAATATTTTAAGAAATAGTACATTAATATTTTAATATTAATGGTAATTGTTTAAAAATAATTTTAAATATTTTAAAAATCATTTAAGGGTAATATAAATGTTTTAAAAATATTTTGAGTTATTATAAATAACTTTAATATTTTAGAAATGACTTCATTAATATTTAAATAATAATTAAATGATAATAGAATTATTTGATATTGAATCATTTAATAATGATTTGTGTTTGAAAATTCATGATAAATAATATTAAATGTTTATTAAGTCATTTAAGATGTTATGACTGATACTTATAGTTATTGAACTTCAGAATAGAGTCTTAGACTCAATAATTACCCGATAAAGCTGTTGGTACATCGACATATTTCAGAAATTGATCTGGACTTAGATATTTTGACTGTATTAATATTTGTTTGTGATGCAATAACTGTTGAACATGTGTGATAATGTGATTAGGTTATGTTTTGACTGCCAAATGCAGTACTATATATTATAGTATATTGTTCTAATAGAAAGAATGATCTGATTAATGATAGGTCGTGATATAAAAGATAAAACTAAGTTGTGTATTGTAAGCAGCGCATCAGGTAAGTATCTTACCTTTTCATTTTCTTTATGCAATGGATATGAGTAAGAATGTTTCAGAATTATATTATTACTGTACAGATTATTAACCCTATATTATATATGCTCATTGATTATCAACATATTAGTATATGGTAATTCAGATATATAATATGTTCGTTAATTTCTATAAATGGTTATACAAGTGTCCCCACTTGGGTAATCATTGCATTTAATCATATGTTGATAAACTTTTGTTAATTACCCGTATATATATATATATATATGTTGAATTATTGATTATTGTTGAATAAGATAAAACCTACCTATTATCCAACCGAATTGCTTTGGTTTGGAACCCTGACAAGTATGAACATCCCATTAATGGGAAAATTTTTATGTGCGCAAGGCAACCAGAGTGAACGATAATATCGTTCTTGTAATGTTGTATTGATCAATACAGGGTACAACGGGCTGATCAACCTCCGTGCCCGTAAGTTATGACGGTTTGCGGATGAAGTTCTGCTAAACCTATTCGAAAATGAAAATAATGTTCATAGTATGTCCCCTTAACCCTATATATAGTTAGTACCTAGTTTTAGAAATTTAAAAGAGGGTTGTTATGTTATTATTATCGGTTCAGATTACTTCACAACTATTGATTTGTTGTAGAAGGATAGTATAAAGAAAATATTTAAATTCTTTCAGCTCATATATATATAATTGCTATTACTTGCTGGGCACTCAAATGCTCATCCTTGCTTAATTTAAATGTTTTCAGCTAGTGTGAATAAGTAGAAGGCTCGGCTAAGAGTAAAGGGAAAGAAAAGGTTGTAGAATGAATTTAATGCCATTTTATGTAATAGTTATCTTTATTAAGACAAGTATGAGATATATTACCTAGCGCGTATTGAGAGGAATGTATTAAAGGTTGCGTACTTGGGATTTAGACTTTGATAAATATGTAAATTAAGTTGGTATCTATATTATTGTTATTATTATTAGTATTATTCCGCTCATAGAAATGGTATCATAAAGCACCGAGTTCGGGTTTCAAGTACCTGGATTTGGGGGCTTTATAAGTTGGTATCAAAGCTGTAGATTATAAACATTAGGAATGCGAAACCTAGGTTATAACCTTAGTAGAAAATTTTTATAGAGTATGTTAGCTAGGTGATGGGTTAAGGAGATCCATCAAGTTTTAGTTGTACTGAATAAAATATCCTTTCATTTTATTAATGAATATATTTTTTTGTGGTACTGATGTTGTTTTGATTGTTTATTGTGGTCATAGGATGGCTGACGAGAGTCAAGATAGTTATTCAGTGAACCAAGAGTCGAGGGACTCTAGTGAGGAGTCCATGGAGCATGCGATGTTAGGAGATTTGTTGGCCAGGAATGATGAGCTAAAGGTTAGGGCTGACCGAGTGGAGGCGTAGAACCACACCTTCCGAATTTCAGAGCAGCAGTACAAGGACGCTGTTTACCAGGCACGGGCTGAGTTAGCCGAGTTGCGAGGGAGGTTGGAGTAGAGAGAGCTACAGCTAGGACAGTTGAGAATTGAGATGGAAGCTAAAGATGTAAGGATATATACTTTGGAGAAAGCTTTAGTCATCGCCTTTATGCAGTTCGACGCTGAGTGGATGAAGCTGCCCTCCAGTAGTGAGAAAAGGCGTTGATTTGTATTCATGTTCGATATAGTCCCACTTTTTGTTTCTATTAGAGACTGTTTAGTTGTTGTAAATCCTTATTGTGACGCCCCCAAAATAGGTATACATCACCTATTCTGAGTCGCCAGATACAAGGTACTGAATACAAATACAAACTAATTATACAACAGTCGTGTAAAATATGACAAAACATAAATTGAGAGTTTTAATAAGAATATTATCATCTAGACAATATCCACACTCAAAGGAGTTCTCATTACATTTATTGTCACACTATTTAACAGAATAGTGAGGATTACTAATACTATCATCTGGACCGTCACTCTGTTTCTCGACTCGCCCCAACTATATTCTCATTTCCTGAAGAGAACAGTGAAAGAAAGGGTGAACTCAACTAGCCCAGCAAGAAATATTATGACTAAAATAATGCAGAATAAATTATCATTAGTCTTCAACAATGTTAAACTGATAAAATACAATAGACATCAAGTTTAACTGCAGAGGAACAAACAATCCATTAAAAGAGTCAAGTATAGAATAAAATCTACTATCTTTTATGATTTAAAATGTTTTTCATCACTTTTATCGCTGAGACTCAGCTTAATAAATAATCCACATCATCAAATCATCCCTGCACTACAGGCTAAGGATATTATTTAGTATCACGACCACAAATTATCCATGTACTACGGGCCAAAGATAATCGTGTTTTCATCAACGGTCCTGATCATGCCATAAAACAATTCATATTTGTTCCCTTGGCAGAAGAGAATACATAGCCATAATCATACCAAAAACTGTCCATCAATGCACTACGGGCCAATGAGGACTTTTTCCACATCATTTGTAACATTACGGTCATGATTATATCGAATAATCCCTGGTCATAATCATACCAAGTCCATCTATGCACTACAGGCCACAGATGACTTTCAACAAAATATAAACATGAGGATGATGACAATGATATAAGAATTCAATAAAACAAGTTCAAGAATTAAATTATTCAGGAACTAATAACATCCAAATTGTCAATATGATACTTCTTTGTAGAGTAAAATTCAAGAATGCTCGGAAGAATATTTCCATGAAAAGATATTGGATGAAGCGCAAATATCAAGGATATTCCACTAATTTCATGGAGTATAGAAGTCAAAACTTTAATCAACTGAGTATAATAAAGAATGGAATAACAAAAGAAATCACCATGCATACGGTACTTCGCATAGACAGGTTATTCCAACAGAATAATAAATAACGGAACTAGGTCAGGCGAAATTTGCACCGACAGGATGTTCCAACAGAATAATAAAGAATGGAATAACAACAGAAATCACCATGCATGCGGTACGTCACATAGACATGTTATTCCAATAGAATACTAAATAACGGAACCAGGTCAGGCGAAATTCGCATCGACAGGATGTTCCAACAGAATAATAAAGATTGGAATAACAACAAAAATCACCATGCATGCGGTACTTTACATAGACAAGTTATTCCAACAGAATAATAAATAACGAAACCAGGTCTGACATAAAACGTACAGACAGGATATTCCAACAGAATAATAAAGACGGAACCAGGTCTGGCGTAAAACGCACAGACAGGATATTCTAACAGAATAAAAAAGAATGGAACAGCAGAAGAATTTCACAAAGTATAAGGTAGCCCGCGTATATAGGTTATTCCAATAGAATAATAAATATTGGAATAACAGAAAAATTTCACCAAGTATAGGGTAGACCGTGTATACAGGTTATTTCAACAGAATAATAAAGAATGGAATAGCAGAAGTTCTCTTCATGAATACGGAAGAAATAATACCCCTTACAGGTACAACAAATAATATCTCTTACCTTATAAAGAAGATTACTCCGACGGTATGGCGAGGATATACTCGAAGAAAACTTGTACTATGCTCAAAGCTTTCTTAAACTTTAAAGAAATACGCTCAAGATTATAGAACAACTCTCTATAGTTTCTCTCTCTAGAGTTTTAGTGAATTCGTAAGAAATAATGAAGGAATGAGCTTCTATTTATATGAGAATGGACTGCATAGTAATTAATTCATGAATGGTCCAGATTGATTTACTTTAAACGGACGGTCCAGATTGATTTAATAAAATATTCTAATAAAACAAAATCTTTTAAATAAAATAAAATATATTCTATTTATAATCTAATAAAACGAATAACTTTATAAAAGTATTCTATTTTATATAAAAAGATTTTACTATGTAAAACACTATGCATAATAAAATATAATATATTCTAATTATTGTCTAATAAAACAAATAAATTTATAAAAGTATTCAATTTTATATAAAAAGATTTTACTATGCAAAATACTATACATAATAGATTATTATATATTCTATTTATAGTCTAATAAAACGAATAACTTTATAAAAGTATTCTGGTTTATATAAAAAGTTTTTCTGTTTTATTACATTAATAATACTAATAAAACAAAACTGAGTGACTTCTCACGTAAGCATTAATAATCAATACAGTGTGCTACTGTGCAACCATGCGTATTACTGAACTTTTACTACCGAGTAGTTCAACAGTATTAACGGTAAAACTTTAGCCGTTATTTTCATTAAAATATTTTTGTCGTTTTCTCAATCCGATAATAATTTCGTTGTGGGGTCCAACAATGATTGCTCCATTGTACGAATATTCCCTGCTAAAATGAATATTCCCCGACCAATCGAATATAATACAACAACTTACATACTTTGCAAAATTTATAAATATTACCCACAACTATAACATTATAACAAATCCACACCATAATATTCAAAAAAATATTTCGAGAAAATTTATTCGTAAAATTTGGGATTTTACAATCTTCCCTCCTTAAGAAATTTCGCCCTCGAAATTTACATACGTACCTTGTACGCCGAACAGATGAGGACAGTTCGTCAGATTCTAACTCTTGAGGTATAACCTTTAAGCATAGAATATATTCCAAGATTTTAACAGGTACATCATCATACGTTAATTTATCCGCTATCTCGTCCGGTTCTAAATCAATAATGTGGTTCGGGTCGTCCACATATTTACGTAACATCGATACATGAAAAACGTTATGAACACGAGACATACTTTGCGGTAAAACGAGTCTATAGGCCACAGTTCCTACTCGATCAAGGATTTCAAATGAGTCAATAAAATTGAAGGTTGAGATTTCCTCTCTTCATCGATTCTTGCTTCTAGAATAACGCCCTCTTGAACCTTCTTTTTCTCATTCACCAGCTCTGAGTATTTAGCTTGAGCGACTTTAACTTTATCGATTAAAGTCGATTCTACTCGTATATTCGTTATCTTCATGTGGGTTCGTATATTCGCACTTATAACCACATACGATCTTCTACTCAACGCGTCAGCTACCATGTTCATTTTTCCTACGATGGTATTGAATGGTATGATCGTAATCTTCAACAGCTCGAGTCAACGTCTTCGGCGCATGTTACGTTCATTTTAGTTGAAGAAATAATTGAGAGTTTAAGAAATGGGTTTTGTACTGGGGTCAATACAAAATTCGATTTTAAGCTCTAGGGGTAGGCTAGGAAGTCTTCATGAATACGTTAGGAAATTTATTAACGATAGAAATATCATTCAAAACTGTGACCCTTATCCAAGACATGGATAACACGTCACATTGATACCTATTAACTTGCCACCGTTATTCACAACGTCCCCTACGAAATTTCTGGCTTAGGTGCATTCCACACAAGGAAGTTACCAGCGAAAGGTTCAGGGCTCTTTACTTATGGCTTGATATGACAATGATTGACTTTAGTGGTTTGGTTGCTTGAATTCGTATAACATGTTGGTTACGAATATAAAAGCTAACAACCTTATGAAAATAATCAATTTTAGCATAATGAGTAGTTAACCAATCGATTCCTCAAATCACATCAAAGGCAAGTATTTTAAAAGAGATGAGATCGACAGGTAACGTGAAAGTGTCAATTTGAATCAAACAAGACTTATAAACAGTGGAGGTAACGAAGGTTTCTCCTAACAGAGTTTCAACATATAAGTCAAAGTCTAATTTCTCAGGAGTCAAATTTAAACGTTGAGCGCAAGCAAGAGAGATAAAAGAAATGGGTAGAATTGGTATCTAATAAGGTATAGACTTCGCAAGAATTTATAATTAACTAACCCGTGCTAAATTCGTTCAGGTTACTCTCTTCTTGAAATTTCCACTTCTATTATCTTGGCCATGATTACCACCGAAGTGGTTACCATTCTTGGCATGATAATTTCCCCCACGATGGTAATCATTGTTCCGATGGTCGTTGCCACCGGTACGATTATTATCGTGTTGTTGGTCGTTACCTTTTTGTTGTACTGCCTCATTATCGCATTCCAATAACTGAGCCCTATTCACAACATCTGAATATAAACAAAGTTTATGAGAAATGAGGTATTAACGTATATCGGGTTTCAAACCTCTTAGAAACATTCGCGTCATTTGCTCCTCATTATCGACCAAATGGGATGCAAACCGCGATAACTCTGAAACCTTAGCCTCGTACTGCGATACGGTCATATTATTTTGCTCCATTGCTTATCTCAACATTTTCAGACTCCATTTTCAAACACTGTCACAAAACAAGGGTTAATTGACATATCACATATTATCCCTATACTCTGACTGACCAATTAAATATCAAATAAACTTAGGTAGGTCATACTAGAGAAGGAATTCCCCGTCTCTCCCCTCCTAGTTCTTGTCTCACATCTCAGGCAGGGATCATATCCCTAAGCTTTGATACCAACTGTGATGCCCCCAAAATAGGTATACATCACCTATTCTGAGTCGTCAGATAGAAGGTACTGAATACAAATACAAACTAATTATACAACAGTTGTGTAAAATATGACAAAATATAAATTGAGAGTTTTAATAAGAATATTGTCATCTAGACAATATCCACACTCAAAGGAGTTCTCATTACATTTATTGTCACACTATTTAACAGAATAGTGAGGACTACTAATACTATCATCTGGACCGTCACTCCGTTCCTCGACTCGTCCCAACTATATCCTCATTTTCTGAAGAGAACAGTGAAAGAAAGGGTGAACTCAACTAGCCTAGTAAGAAATATTATGACTAAGATAATGCAGAATAAATTATCATTAGTCTTCAACAATGTTAAACTGATAAAATACAATAGGCCTCAAGTTTAACTGCAGAGGAAAAAATAATCCATTAAAAGATTCAAGTAGAGAATAAAATCTACTATCTTTTAGGATTTAAAATGTTTTTCATCACTTTTATTGCTGAGACTCATCTTAATAAATAATCCACATCATCAAATCATCCCTGCACTACAGGCCAAGGATATTATTTAGTATCACGACCACGAATTATCCATGTACTACGGGCCAAAGATAATCGTGTTTTCATAAATGATCCTGATTATGCCATAAAATAATTCATCTTTGCTCCCTTGGCCTAAGAGAATCCATAGCCATAATTATACCAAAAACTGTCCATCAATACACTACAGGCCAATGAGGATTTTTGCACATCATTTGTAACATTACGGTCATGATTATACCGAATAATCCCTGATCATAATCATACCAAGTCCATCTATGCACTACAGGCCACAGATGACTTTCAACAAAATATAAACATGAGGATGATGACAATGATATAAGAATTCAATAAAATAAGTTCAAGAATTAAATTATCTAGGAACTAATAACGTCCAAATTGTCAACATGTTACTTCTTTGTAGAGTAAAATTCAAGAATGCTCAGAAAAATATTTTCATGAAAAGATACTGGATGAAGCGTAAATATCAACGACATTCCACTAATTTCATATAGTATAGAAGTTAGAACTTTAACCAACTGAGTATAATATAGAATGGAATAACAAAAGAAATCACCATGCATGCGGTACTTCGCATAGAGGTTATTCCAACAGAATAATAAATAATGGAACCAGGGTAGGCGTAATACACACCGACACGATATTCCAATAGAATAATAAAAAATAGAATAACAACAAAAATCACCATACATGCGGTACGTTGCATAGATAGGTTATTCTAACAGAATAATAAATAACGGAACCATGTCAGGTAAAATTCGCACCGACAGGATGTTCAAACAGAATAATAAAGAATGGAATAACAACAGAAATCACCATGCATGCGGTACTTCACATAGACTGGTTATTCCAACAGAATAATAACTAACGGAACTTGGTCCAGCATAAACGCACAGACATGATATTCCAACAGAATAATAAAGAATGGAATAACAGAAGAATTTCACTAAGTATAGGGTAGCCCGCGTATACAGGTTATTCCAATAGAATAATAAATAATGGAATAACAGAAGAATTTCACCAAGTATAGGGTAGCCCGCATATACAGGTTATTCCAACAGAATAATAAATAATGGAATAACAGAAGAATTTCACCAAGTATAGGGTAGACCGCGTCTACCGGTTATTTCAACATAATAATAAAGAATCAAATAACAGAAGTTCTCTTTATGAATACGAAAGAAATAATACCCCTTACGGGTATAACAAATAATATCTCTTACCTTATAAAGAAGAGTACTCCGATGGTAGGGCGAGGATATACTCCAGAAAACTTGCACTATGCTCAAAGTTTTCTTAAACTTTAAAGAAATACGCTCAAGATTATAGAAGAAGAACTCTCTATAGTTTCTCTTTCTAGAGTTTCAGTGAATTCGTAAGAAATAATGAAGGAATGAGCTTCTATTTTTAGGAGAATGAACTGCATAGTAACTAATTCATGAACGGTCCAGATTGATTTACTTTAAACGGACGGTCCAGATTGATTTAATAAAATATTCTAATAAAACAAAATCTTTTAAATAAAATAAAATATATTCTATTTATAATCTAATAAAATGAATAACTTTATAAAAGTATTATATTTTATATAAAAAGATTTTACTATGTAAAACACTATGCAGGCACTATGTAACACTATGCATAATAAAATATAATATATTCTAATTATTGTCTAATAAAACAAATAACTTTATAAAAGTATTCTGTTTTATATAAAAAGATTTTACTATACAAAATACTATGCATAATAGAATATTATATATTCTATTTATAGTTTAATAAAACGAATAACTTTATAAAAGTATTCTATTTTATATAAAATGTTTTTCTGTTTTATTACATTAATAATACTAATAAAATAAAACTGAGTGACTTCTCACATAAGCATTAATAATCAATACCGTGTGCTACTATGCAACCACACGTATTACTGTACTTTTACTACCGAGTAGTTCAACAGTATTAACGGTAAAACTTTCGCCGCTATTTTCATAAAAATATTTTTGTCGTTTTCTCAATCCGACAATAATTCCGTTGTGGGGTCCACCAATGATTGCGCCGTTGTACGAATATTCCCTGCTAAAATGAATATTCCCCAACCAATCGAATATAATACAACAACTTGCATACTTTGCAAAATTTATAAATATTTCCCACAACTATAACATTATATCAAATCCGCACCATAATATTCAAAAAAAATATTTTGAAAAAATATTTTCGTAAAATTTGGGATTTTACACTTATGCCTTGCTGTATGCATAGGATGGCAGTTAGGCCCCAACTTTTATTTTGATTGAGGGGTTGATGGTAGCGAATCCTCACTTTTTGTCTAGTAGAGGATAGTTGGTAGTGGGCAGTTTATGCGTTGAACATTTATAGAAGTATGTTAGATGTTAGTCAGTCTATATTAAAACAGTGGTATATGAATATAAATACATTATTATGATATGTGTTTGAAAATTTTAAAAAAAAACAAATTGATCCTTAGTGAAGGCGTAAGAAATAAGTGGTATTAGTATTAGTTGAATATGTATAATTCTATGTTGTGTATATGATAAGTATGTCTGTATAAGGTAATACTCTCAACTTCTGTATAAGTTGTGGCAGCGATTCTCGACTTTTAAGTCATAAAGAGATAGAGGATGTTTAAAGCAATATGTGTTATAGAATATTAATTGTTATGAATATGAATCTATGATGGATTAATGAAATAAGTTGGTATAAAGATAGTAATCAATTATCTGAGCACTGGTTAATACAGTAAACCAAAGTTTTTGAAATCTAATATTTTGAATATATGATTATTAGAGTAGAAAATTTTGCGCTATGAAATTACCCTAAGATATAGAAGGTAAGTTGATGAAGGATAAATTATGACTAATCAGATAATGCCGCCAAGACAAAAGCAAAATCAATGGACAGAAGAACTTATTGATAAAGCTGGAGGACAACCAGACCCGATACAGAATTTTGCGAATATGGTCGCTCAAGATATGCAGAATGGAATACTAGCCATGGGAAATCAGCTAGAAAATTGATTAGCGAACTTCAAAGACTTCAAGGCAGTCAGAACGCCAGGATTTAGAGGATCAACTGACCCTATGGAAGTATTTGTGATATCAGGGGTAACAGAGGGACAAAAGACAACTTTTGCCACCTATAAAATGAAAGGGGGGACGAATTTTTAGTGGGAGACAAATCAAACTAGAGCCAAAAAAGGGAGTAGTGGTAGTAGGACTGGAAAAAGGAAAGGAGATAATTTTGGAAATACCGAGATTAGGCTAGGAGGTGGAAAGAAATTACGGAAAGAATCACTCGAGAGAGTGTCGTAAAGGTAAGTTTGCGTGTTATAAGTGTGGGCAGAAGGGACATATCTCTCCCAACTGCCCCAATCCGAGAATGTATAATGGATGTTTTATTTGTGAATCAATGGAGCATAAGGTGAAAGAATGTCCAAGAAGGATAAGGGAGGCAAGAAATGTGAATAAGGGAAAAGGTAGCAGAACATTGGCAACAATGGGACCAACTTTAACGAACAAAATAATAGAACCAACCAAAGGAGTCTTCAGTATGACAGTTCAAGATACGGTGGCAGCGAAGGATGCAACTCCAGGTAGTATTCTAATCAAATTTTATTTTCTTATATATGATTTTCTTATATATATAATAAGTTATTTTATAAAGAAATTTTTAAGGAGGAATTTGAGTTCTTTTATAAATCAAATTTTCGTTTAATCAGATAGACAAGCTTTACGTGAATAGATTAAAGATCAGTGTGATCATTTATGATCAAGATCTACTTGCAATGATTGTATATGCTACGTACACTTGTATGTGTAAGTTTTAAAATGATGATTCTGGGAACGGAATCTTTATAAGGGAGGGTGAATGTAACAACCCGATATTTTCTATACAAATAAATTAGAAATTTTGCATATAATTTTTTTTAAATATGGGGAATATGTGCCAAGATAGTGTATGTATGTATTTGTGTGATATATTTATTACATGAATGATTTTAAATAATTTTATTTTAAAATTTTTGATTGTTATAAACTATATTATTATAATAATTAATTTTATAGTAGAAATATTTTTATTAATTATTTTCCATGAAAATATAATCATATATTATTTATATAATATATGAAATGATTTTTAGAATTATTATAGTAATTATTTTATTATATGAATTTTAGTACATATTATTAAGTTAATTATTTTAACTTAATTAATAATGTTAAGTATGACAGATAATTCAGATAAGGAATCCAAACCCTAATTTTGGATTTTGATCAAGGAATGAGAATAATAATATAATATTATTTATATTTTGATTTTTCAGTGCTATAATTATATACTGTATGTATGTGGACTGACAATGATTGGTTAGTTATGGTGTATTATGTCAAACCCTAGTTTTACTGTCGAAAACCCTAATTTGAAACTCAATTGTGAGTTTAAGACTATTATATAACTGTGGTACATGATTTTTTTTGATTGATTAGGTCAACCCTAATTAACATTTAGATTTATTATTTTCTTGAAATCCTATTTATTAATTATAAACCATAATTGCTAGATTAGCAAGGATAATTATAATTATTATATAATACCCTAATGTTCATGTATGATTAGAACCCTAATCAAATTAAGAAAACCCTAATTATAAATTTTAGGAACTAATTTTATTTTATTTTAAACCCAAAATAAAAGCTTCGTAAACTAATTATACATTACGTGAGACAATTTACTAACCTAAGGGTTATGATAATAAGGAAAGGTTAGTATTTAATATGTATATTAACTTAAGTGGATAATCCTGTTATTTCAAGTGACTAATAATTTTAAACATATTTCTAGTAAACCTAATTAGGTTATGAGCTAAAGTCACATGTATAAGTAATTACATTTCATAAGATTGGGAATGGAAACCCTAAATAAACAATTTGGGTAGCATATATTAAAATTGTTAAAGTATATTCATTACATGGCCCAAAACAATTAGAGGAGAAGCCCAAAAGAAATAAAATGCAAACCAATATTTAGCCAACTTGATTAAGGGTATTCTAGACTTTTGATTAATTAAATTTGTGCATTAAAATAAATGCAAAATGGAGGAGATATTGGGGCAAGGGGGATTGGCCAATTAGGCCATTTAAGGAAACAAATTATGCTAATCAAGTTCCTTAAATAGTAAGTCTTACACACAAGTACATGTTTGTCAATCTCCCATTGGTTGCAAATCTATTAAGCACTCTTAATCACATGATTAGGCTAATTGAAGAGATAAAGTGTAGTTTTTATCCATGAGATAATAAAAGTATGGGGGATAATAGATAATCACCCATTCATTTGCTAGATCATTTTCATTTCTCTATTCTCCTTCTTCTTCTTTTTCTCTCAAGCTAGCAACATACAAGAGAGAGAAAGAGAGAGTTTTGTGAGAGAGGGAGAGGTGTGCCAGTTGCTTAATGCACCCTAAGATTATACATTACTTTGGAAGATCAAGAAGGATAGCAAATAAAACTAGGTGAGGTTCTCATCCATTCTTTTTCTTATTCCTCTTCTATTTTGTGTTATAGCATGATTTGTTGGAGTTATGGATTAATACTCAAGATACCCTAGTTTTACATATTATCATGTATGGAACTAAGTCTCTTGAGTGTTAGATCAAAGGTTTAGACAAAGAAAATGAGCATATGTGCTCCAAGGGGTGAAACCTTGTTTTTCTTCCACTAAATCTTGTATAACTCAAGTTTTACAACTTGGATTTGTGATCTGTTAAAGGGGGGGTGCTGGATACGTGAGTTATATAGTAAACCCAAGTGGTAGAACACAAATCTAACAAGTATTGGAGCCGTGGGGACTGTTTTCCCCAAAACAGTCCATATAGTGTATTGAGGTTTTGAAACCATAAAATAGTTACTGTTACCGTTTTTCTTGGGACTGTTTTGGATGGTTGCATGTCTTTTAAAAATCTGGAAAAAAGCACAGAGATACGTTGAGAAGTTATCTACGTGTAAAAAAAATACGGAAGCATTTCGATTTATAGGTTGTGCGTAATGGCTATTTTTGTAAAGGACTCCTAAATATTAACACTCGAATTTCTCACTGTGTATACACCGGAAAATTCTGAAATTTTTACAATAGGTTCATGTATGTTATGAGAGTATACCTTGAAAATTTCAGATTTTTCTTAGGAAAACTCGATTTATGAAAAATGAAGCAAGATCCGAGTGTTTTGGGCACTTTAAAAATAGTAAGTCATTTTCTAAAATTCCAGAAAAATTTGGGGATCATTGTTGGGTCATATACAGTCCAAATCCAGAAAATGAGAATTTTTGGAATCAATTTGCTATTTTTCCTAAAAATGATGAAGTTATGAATAAAAGAAAATAAATAGTTAAATGATGTTTTAAATAAGAAAAATGTGATTTTAATACATGAATACTCCTAATATATAATATTATGACTATTTCAGGACATTTTAGTAATTTATAATAAGAAATATTATTTATGACCTTTTATGGATATTAAATAAATGATTTTATAAAGGGTGAACAATTAGAAAAAAATTATTTATTGATCTAAAATATTATTAAAATATTATTATGATATTAATAATATTAGAATATGATATTGTTAAGTAAATAAAAATATTAATATTAAAACTTCATAAAAATATTATTAAGTGGTTAATCATATTTGATTTAACATATTAATAAATGATTAAAGTATTATTAAATGATTAATAATATTAGATTAAAATATTAATCTTAGATTAAAATATTATTAAAAGATTAATAATATTAAATTAAAGTATAATTAAATGATTAAAATATTATTAAGTAAGTAATAATATTCGAGATTAAATAAAATATTATTAAAAATATAATAACATTAGTAAAATAATAAAATATTATTAAATGATTACTAATATTAGTAAATAAATAAAATATTAATACGATTGGTAAATGACTAAAAGTATTATTAATTGATTAATGATATTAAAACATAAGTAAGATATTATTAAAGTAATAATATTAATGCATGATTAAAATATTATTAAGAGGATTAATAATATTAGTAAAGTATTAAAACATTATTAAGATGTTAATAATATTAGTAAGCAAATAAAAGTGTTATTAGTGAACTAGTAATACTAAGAGGGGAATTAAATATTATCAAGATTAATAATATTAAGTGAATTAAATATTTTAAGTTACACTTAATGACGTTTAATAGTTTAAGAAATAGTACATTAATATTTTAATATTAATGGTAATTGTTTAAAAATGATTTTAAATGATTTAAAAAATCATTTAAGGATAATATAAATGTTTTAAAAATATTTTGAGTTATTATAAACAACATTAATATTTTGGAAATGGTTTCATTAATAGTTAAATAATAATTAAATGATAATTGAATTATTTGATATTGAATCATTTAATAATGATTTCGGTGTTTGAAAATTCATGATAAATTATATTAAATGTTTATTAAGTCATTTAAGATGTTATGACTGATACTTATAGTTATTGAACTTCAGAATAAAGTCTTAGACTCGATAATTATCTGATAAAACTGTCGGTACACCGACATATTTCAGAAATTGATCTGAACTTAGATATTTTGACTGTATTAATATTTGTTTGTGATGCAATAATTGTTAAACATGTGTGATAATGTGATTAGGTTATGTGCTGACTACGAAATGCAGTACTATATGTTATAGTATATTGTTCTAATAGAATGAATGATCTAATTAATGATAGGTCGTGATATAAAAGATAAAACTAAGTTTCGTATTATAAGCAGCGCATCAGGTAATTATCCTGTCTTTGCATTACCTTTATGCAATGGACATGAGTAAGAATGTTTCAGAATTATATTATTACTGTACAGATTATTAACCCTATATTATATACGCTTATTGATTATCAACATGTTAGTATATGGTAATTCAGATATATATTATGTTCGATAATTTCTATAAATGGTTATACAAGTATCCCCACTTGGATAATCATTGCATTTAATCACATGTTGATACACCTTTGTTAATTACCCGTATATATATATGTATATATTGAATTATATATTATTGTTGAATAAGATAAAACCTACCTATTATCCAACCGAATTATTTTGGTTTGGAACCCTGACAAGTATGAACATCCCATTAATGGGAAAATTTTTATGTGCCCAAGGCAGCCAGAATGAACGATAATATCGTTCTTGTAATGTAGTATTGATCAATACAGGGTACAACGAGCTGATCACCCTCCGTGCCCGTAAGTTATGACGGTTTGTGGATGAAGTTCTGCTAAACCTATTCGAAAATGAAAATAATATTCATAGTATGTCCCCTTAACCCTATATATAGTCAGTACGTAATTTCAGAAATTTGAAAGAGGGTTGTTATTGTAAGACCTCAACTTATTATTAATTATTTAAATTTTCCTCTATTCATTATTCTAAAATAATAAGGTGTTAATTTGATATAATACTTTGGTTATGGGTGAAATGTGAAAATTTTTACAAAATAAACAAGTGGTTATAAAATAATCATTGTTGTCGGGGAATATTCGTTTGGTCGTGGAATATTCTTTTTGTCGGGAATATTCGTACGACGGCGCAGTCAATTGTGGGCCCCATAACGAAAAATGGTTGGATGAAAGAAAATGACAAAGATTGAGTTTTATAAATAACGGCATAAATTGTTACTATTAACACTGTTGGGTTACCTGGTGGTTAAAATACAGTAATACGCGTGGTTGCACAGTAGCACACGGTATTGCACAATATGGTTGAATTATTGATTCGTACGTAAGAAGGCACTACTCAATAATTATTACAGTAGTTACTGTTCATTATTTTATTATATTGATTCAATAATTGCTGCATTGTTAGTTTATATTATTATTGTTTCAATAATTGTCACTGCACAGTATTTCTCATTATCAGATCAATAATTCATATTATTTGAATAATATTATTAGATAACATTAATGGCAATGTCTAGAAAGTTCTGTCAAGGAGAGGTTAGGTCATCTAATTATTCGTCAGTAAGGAGAAATCCTTATTGGAAAGCCCCCTCTTTCCTGGGAACGACCTGTTTGTCATAATTGTGATTCTGTAATATTATTTAAGAATAATTAATTATTGATTCATATGATAAGAAAATATTTATTTGATGTGGATATAATTGATGAATATATTATTTTATGTGGATATAATTGAAAGAATTAATGCTGAGGTGTTTTATCAGTATTTTGTCGGACTGGAAGAATTAAAAATCATCCATTTGTGGATTTCGGATATTTTTTGTTGGGAATTTGGAAAAACTTTCTTTTACAAAGCTGTAGAGAATTCAATTTCAGGCAGAATGGACATAAAATTCGTATTTTTCTGATAAACGCTCTATTTTCTAGGAATTGTTGAAGTTTCAGAAAATAAAATTTTTATTAAATTATAGGTGGGACCCACTTTTATTCTAACACATGTGGGCTGCTAATTTGGGTCAAGGATGGCTGGTGGCTGAATTGGCTTTAGGCATGCGTAGAAATGAGTTTTGTAATAATATTAATTTATTAATTTAGTCTCCTTTGGCATTCTAGCATTTTCCTATAAATAGAGGGTTAAGTTAGAATTGAAAATCACACCAGAAACAAAGTGTTCTCTCTTTCTCTCTCTATATTATCGAGCGTATTCTTGTGAGTATACTTTGAGTGTTGCTATACGGTGCGAATTTCTGTCAGCACTATACCCGAAATTCAATTAGAAATACGGTTATTTTGAGGTAAAGGATGTTATTTTCTTCTTAAATTATATTATTTTCTTCAATATCATTATGCCAAAATATTGGTTAAACTTTTTATCAAATTTGGAACTTGTTGTGTCGGGGTTACTATTCACGTATACGGTCTATTCACGTATACGGCACTATTCACGAATACGACACTATTCACTGAAAAATAAAAATTTTCCTTTTTGTCCAAGATGTCTATTTTGGCTAATATCTTTGATTGTATCCATATTTTGATCGTTATTTTTGAATTCTGCTTCAAAATTGGTTATTACGAAGTATTATTGATCTTGGATAAATTGTTATACGAATCCCTAATATTTGTCCTTCTATCTCACTGGATTCGTTCTTAAAAATATTTTTCATCATCCTCAGTCCTTAATGATGATATTACTGAATATCTTTGGCATGTAGTGCAAAGATAAATAATTACTGATGAATATCTTTGGCCGTAGTGCAAAGATGAACAGGTGTTGAGATGAACATGACCAACCGGTGATATAAATGAATATCTTTGGCCTGTAGTGCAAAGATGATTAAAGATGTATATTGATTGTTGTTACAGAGATAAAATATTGATGATGTACTCTTAAATATTAGAAGATAGTAGAATTCATCCTCTACGTGACTTTTCTAATGGATTGCTATTTCCGCTGTATTTGTTGATCTAAAACTTGTTGTCGATTATATTTTATCAGATTTTTTTCCCTGTTGAAGACTAACGATAATTTGTTGTATATTATCTTAGTCATAATGTTCTTTACTGGGCTAGTTGAGCTCAACCTTTTCCTTTTTGTTCCATTTTCTTCTCAGGAGGTGAGAACATAGCAGGATCGAGTCAGGGTATGGAGTGAGGTTTCTAGGAAGATGTTTTAGCAGTCCTCATTATTTCTATAAAATAGTGTTTGAATAATTATAATGAGGACTTATTTGCGTGTGGATATTGTCTAGAAGATAATAATTGTATTTAAACTCACAGTATGTATTGTCGTATTTCACACGACGTTTGTATTATTGAAATTCTAGTTTGTTTTATGTACCATGTATTTGGCGACTCAGAATGGGTATTGTATACCTGTTTTGGGGGTGTCACAGTTGGTATCAAAGTTTAGGGATATGGTCTCTGGCGGAGATCGAGGAATAGAATTAGGAGGGGAGAGATGAGTAAATCCTTTTGCTAGTGTGTCCTACTAAGCTTATTTGTTGGTTGGTCATAATATAGGGATATTATGTGATATGTTTAATTAACCCTTGTTTTATGGCAGTATTTAAGAATGGCTGCTGAGAACGTTAACAATGGAGTGTACGAGACTGTGGAGCAACCTTTAGTCACAAACCAGGAGAATGTGTAATAGGAAGGCAATATTCCTCTTGTAAATAACACTACCGAGCAAACGATGAACGATGGAATGTTTAGGAGCTTTTGCAGTTCATGCAAAATTAGACGAAGGAGACTCGTGTACAAAATACAGGTGGAAATGATGGCAACGCGCGGTCTGTCACAGCCAAGCAGTTTAAGGAGTTAGGACCACCAGAATTTAAGGAAAAACCGGATCCGATCATGGCAGAAACATGGGTCAAGAAAATTACCAAGATATTCGATGTCTTGGGATGCACGGAGGAACAGAAGGTTCCATTCGCTACCTTTATGTTTCGTGGTGAAGCAGATTACTGGTGGGAATCTGTGAATCGTACCCAACCAGATGCACTCAACATGTCTTGGGAAAGATTTCAGAAACTTTTCAATGACAAGTACTTTCCTGAAAGTATTCGTCATATGAAAGAGGTAGAGTTTATTAGGCTCGAACATAACAACATGACGGTGTCTCAGTACGAGGCAAAGTTTGCAAAGTTATCCAGGTTTGCAGCTCATTTGGTGGAGAATGAGGAACGTATGACGCGGATGTTTCTGAGAGGTCTAAAACCTGAGATTCGTCAATACCTTATATCTCATAAATTTTCTCTGTATTCAGATGTTGTAAATAGAGCTCAATTGTTAGAGCGAGATAGTGAGTATACTCAACTGAGGGACCACAACCAGGGTCATATCAGTGACAGCAGTCATCAGAACGATGATAACCAGCGAGGAAGGAAGAATACAGACAAAGGCGATAACCACTCAGGTGGTAATCGTGGCCATGATAATAAAAGAGGTGACTCAAGTGGAAATTTTAGAAAGAGAAGATTCAATAACGACGGAAAGACATCAGCAGCAGCACCACCACTAACAACAAATTCTAGGGGAGGAGAACGACCGCCAGTTAGATGTTACAAATGTGGGAATGAGGGACATATCAGCCCAAACTGTCCACAACAATCCAAGGTATGTTACAATTGTGGAGAGGAAGGCCACATCGCTCGAGATTGTACTATAGCGAAACCAAGTTCAGCGGGAGTGGTGATTCCAAGGGCTGTCCCGGATAAGTCAAAAGCAGCGGTTCCTGGAAGAGCGTTTATCGTGACTGGCCAAAACGTGAGGAACCCAAACGAAGTGATCACGGGTAAGCTAATCTTGAATTCTTGTGAAGTTTATACCTTACTAGATACCGGTTCTACCCATTCTTTTATTTCTCATGCTTGTGCTCAACGTTTAAACTTGACTCCAGAGAAATTGGACTTTGACTTATCTGTTGAAACTCCGTTGGGTGAAACCTTAGTTACATCTACAGTTTATAAATCTTGCATGATACAAGTTGGCACTATCACATTACCTGTTGATCTTATCTCTTTAAAGATACTTGCTTTTGATGTGATTTTAGGAATTGATTGGTTAACCACTCATCATGCCAAAATTGATTGTTTTCGTAAGGTTGTTAGTTTTCATATTCCTAACCAACCTGTCATACGAATTCAAACTACTAAACCACTAAAATCAGTTAATGTCATATCAAGCCACAAAGATATTCGTTTATTAAAAAACGGATGCCAAGTTTTCTTAGCCCATGTTATGGATTTGAATAAAGACAAGTCAGATTTGAATAATATTTATGTGGTTAGAGAATTTCCTGATGTATTTCCGGAAGAGCTTCCCGGTCTACCCCCGAAACGTGAAGTTGAATTCTTTATTGATCTTGAACTGGGTACAAAATCCATTTCTAAAACCCCATATCGAATGGCTCCTATTGAACTTCGGGAGTTAAAAGTCCAACTACAGGAATTGTTAGACATCAGTTTCATTCGTCCTAGTACATCTCCGTGGGGTGCTCCTGTTTTATTCGTAAAGAAGAAAGACGGGAGTATGCGACTTTGTATTGAATACTGAGAATTAAACCATGTCACTATCAAGAATAGGTATCCACTACCTCGCATTGATGACCTGTTTGACCAGTTGCAAGGATCACAATTCTTTTCAAAGATCGATCTTCGTTCTGGATATCATTAGCTCAAGATTAAAACTGAGGATATTCCAAAAACTGCCTTCAGAACTCAGTACGGGCATTATGAATTCTTAGTGATGTCTTTCGGATTGACTAATGCCCCTGCTGCCTTCATGGATATTATGAACCGAGTATTCAAAGAATATTTAGATCAATTCGTTGTTGTCTTTATTGATGACATCCTCATCTATTCCAAAAGCCGTGAAGATCATGAGTACCATTTAAAGCTAGTACTTCAAAGACTTCGTGAACACAAGCTTTATGCCAAGCTAAAGAAATGCGAGTTCTGGCTTGAGGAAGTAGCATTCCTTGGGCACGTGGTATCAAAACATGGAGTATCTATGGACCCGACGAAGATTGAAGCAATACAAAGTTGGGAGCAGCCAAAGTCGGTGGCCGAAGTACGTAGCTTTCTGGGCTTAGCTGGTTATTATCGGAGATTCATGGAAGGATTTTCTCAAATCGCTACTCCGTTAACTCAGCTGACTCGAAAGGATGGAAAATTCGTATGGAGCGAGGAATACGAGAAGAGCTTCTAAGAGCTCAAGAGGAGACTCATTTCGGCACCTGATCTGACAATACCATCTGGTTCTGATGGATTTGTTATCTACAGCGATGCTGCTGGCAAGGGGTTAGGATGTGTTCTCATGCAACATGGGAAAGTCATAGCCTATACCTCACGACAACTCAAAGAATATGAGAGGAATTATCCTACTCATGATCTGGAGTTGGCAGCAGTCGTATTCGCGTTGAAGATATGGAGGCACTACTTGTATGGGGAGAAAGTGGAGATTTATACGGACCATAAAAGCCTCAAATATTTCTTCACCCAAAAAGAACTCAACATGTGGCAACGACGTTGGCTGGGGCTGTTGAAAGATTACGATCACACTATTCAATATCATCTTGGAAAAACGAACGTAGTAGCTGACGCATTGAGTAGAAGATCATATGTGAGTACGAGTGCAATATTTTCAACGCAAGGGCCCATTTTGTATGACTTGAAAAGGATGGAGGTAGAATTAAAGACTCCAAGAACCCACATGTTGATGGCGAATATACGAGTAGCACCGACTTTAATTGATAAAGTTAAAGTTTCTCAGGCTACGGACCTGGGGCTGATACAAATGAAGAAGAAAGTGCAAGAAGGTGCTATTCCAAAAGCAAGAATCGATGAAGAATGAATACTTTGAGTCAACTCTAGACTTTGCGTTCAGAACGATTCTGACTTGAAGCATAGAATCATGATGGAGGCACACAATACCCCGTTTGCAATCCTTCTTGTGAGTACCAAAATGTATCATGATATTCGACACACATTTTGGTGGAACAATATGAAGAGAGAGATCACGAAGTTTATCTCGAGGTGTTTAACTTATCAACGTGTAAAGGCGGAGCATCAAATACCAAAAGGTCCATTACAACCACTTGAAATTCTGGAATGGAAGTGGGAACATATTACAATGGATTTCGTTACAGGTCTTCCCAAGGTTTCTCAAGGTATAGATGCGATTTGGGTTATTGTTGATAGATTAACCAAGTCCGCCCATTTCTTGCCGATACGTGAGACTTATTCCCTTGAACGTCTTGCTCGTATGTACGTGAACGAGATTGTGAGATTACATGGCATGCCAGTATCCATAGTTTCGGATCGTGACCCAAGATTCACTTCAAGATTTTGGGTTAGCTTACAGAAAGCTATGGGCACGGACTTACGATTAAGTTCAGCATATCATCCTCAAATGGACGGACAATCAGAGAGGACTATTCAAAACCTTGAAGATCTATTAAGACTCTGTGTTCTATATTTCAAAGGAAGTTGGGATAAGTACTTGTCACTGGTGGAATTCTCCTACAACAACAGTTATCAAGCAAGTATAGGCATGACTCCATTTGAGGCATTATATGGAGGAAAGTGTCGATCTCCAGTATACTGGGATGAGGTGGGAGAAGCAACGTTGTTGGGACCAGAATTAGTACGCATGACTACAGAAAAGATCCAAATGATTCGACAACGTATTCAAACTTCACAAGATCGACAAAAGAGTTATGCTGATCTTCATAGAAAGGACGTGGAGTTTAATTTTGGGGATCATGTACTGTTACGTGTTATACCATGGAAGGGAGTTACAAGATTTGGAAAGAGAGGAAAACTCGATCCAAAATTTTGTTGGTCCATTTGAGATTCTTGACCGAATAGGAAACGTAGCCTATAGACTCGCATTACCTCCAAGCATGTCTCGTGTTCATAATGTTTTTCACGTATCTATGCTTCGTAAATATGTGAAAGACCCGAACCACATTATTGCGTTAGAACCAGATGAGATAACTGACGATTTAACATACGAGGAGATACCTGTTGAGATTTTGGATAGGAAAGAGCATGTCTTATGTGACAACCCGAGAATTTGGACAATTTATTAAAATCTTAAATGATTGATTTAAGGTCAAATAATAGATCTAGACAGAAAAATAAGTTTATGCGTTTGATGTTATTGGGATTAAATTTTGAGGATTTCAAAATTCGGTGAAGGATATAGGTGATTTATTCAGGATTAAGGATTTATGTGAATATGTATGTGTACTAAATGTGGTTAAGGGTTAAGGGTTGACCAGATTAATTATATATGTGTCAAACCCTAAGTATATATTAAGAACGTCAACGTTTTGTTAGAAAACCCTAACGTCTGATAAGAAATCATAGAAATCAATTTTGAAACCCTAGTTTCAGTTTCGGGAATCCGAAACCCTAAATTCATGTTATGAATATGGTGATTAAGTTAGAAAACCCTAACGATATATTTAGAAACTCTAATTTTAGTATCGAGAATTTAAAACCTAATTTGGGAATCCTAATGCGAAGTATTAAATCCTAAGGGTTAAAAAGTTGTGTGTAAGGAATATGAACATTATGTGATGGTTTATCTTTGTTTATTATATAAACAAACAAAAGAAACTAGTGTAACCCTAATTATATATTAGGAATGATGGATTTAATAACTTAAGGGTTATGAAAAAAGAGAATTGTGGTATTTAGAATACTTATTAATTCTAGGAGATTTATTTTATATATCTCAAATGATTAATTTTATAACCTAATTATAGCAAGTTTAATTGGGTTAAAGAAATAAGTGTGCATGAGCAAGGATTTGTGTTATAATTGAGGGAATGAAAACCATAATTAAATGAATTGGGTTGGATAAGAATTTAAGGTATTGGATTATGTATATTTATAGCCCAAGTGTTGGCCAATGAAATTAGTTAGAGGCCCAAGCAATACATTAATTGAGTGGCTCAAATATTTTTATTGATAAGCCCAATTGAAGGAAGGGCATGATGGACATTTGATATTATTAGAAGTGTTGGACTATGATTGATTTACATGGCCGGTGGATAGAGAAGGAAAAAGGAGGAGAGATTGAGCATGTGACTAAAGATTTATTTTGGTCTCTTATTTGTCTAAAGTTGATCACCAACTATCCACCAACTCTCCTACCAACTCTCCACCAACTATCTACCAACTCCCACCTACTCTTCTTATGTGTCATTTTGTAATTTAGCCAACATATTTGTTCAAGTTGGTAAGTAATCTCTTGGTAGTTAAGAGAGTGTGAGAAAGAGAGATGTGGTGGATGCATTACTGGGCCATATGGCCGGTTCTAGTGAAGAGAGGAGAGGGGGGATGAATGTATTAATTATCTACTTTAGTTGGTGAACAACTCTTCACCCACTAGCCATGTGTCATCTTATTATTTTTGCCAACACTTATGGACATTCTTGCAAGCAAAGCTTTATTGGTTAATGTGAGAAAGAAAAAGTAAGAATTAGTGGGATCTAGTAATGCTACATGGCCGGTTATGGAAGGGAAGAAAAGAGAGGGTGGCATGTAATAATTTAAGCCACAATTTGTAAAGATATGTACAAGAATGCTAGGTGTCAAATGCATAAAGAAGCCACCTTATTTCACCAAGATTTCAAACAATCTAAGAGATATTGGAAGATATTATGGGACAAGTGGCAAGACTAGATAAGGAGAAAAAGAGATTGGATTAGATATACAAAATATATCTACTCAAATTACTAACCCCAAGACCCATTCCATTTCTCTCTCATTTCTTATTTTCCAACTAAGAACTAGAGAGAGAGAGAGAGAATGTGTGGGATTTCGGCTGCTCCAAAGAGAGAAAGAGAGAGAGGAGATTTTGATATTCATATACCCAAGATCCATCTCATATGGTAGAAGGAGAAGAAGGAAAAGCTAAGGTATAGCAAAAAAATTCTACTTATGTAGTCTATTTCCTTTATATTTTGATTTAATTTTTGACAACTTGAAGTTGTGATCTTAAGGTTTAAAATCTTAGATCTATGTATATATAAGTGTTTCATGTTTAGATATAACATTTTGGAAGATCAAAAGTTAGACCTACAGTATGAAATGGAGGTTAGGTTTTTCAAAAGATAGAAAACCTAAATTTTTCTTAGCTTTGATTGTGTTTGATGCTTGTTTGATGAAATAAGAAACTTTGTTTCTAAACTCAAAAACTATGTATATACATGTTAATAAGTGTTTATTGTTTGGATCTACCCATAATGGGTGTTAAATTGGTGGAAATCATAGGAAGAGAAAAATGTAATTTTTTCGGAAAAGTTTGAACTTTTAAGTGAGAGCTAGGTTTTGATTTTTCTTGAACTCTATGATGGATATTTATGATTTATGTTCTTGGGATACTAGATATACGTGTTAAGGGTAAAATCCCTTTGGAATTACTCAAATAGGTTGAATATTGAACAAGTTATGGGATTTCTCCCAAACTACACAAAGGTAATAAAAATTGTTAGAAGGACAGTTTGTAACAGCCACTTCCGGGATAATTTTTGGGAGCTTAACATGTCCAAATATGGATTTTGATAGATGAAAACTGTAGTTCGGAAAGATACGAATCCAAAAAAATTGACGGATCATTAATCGGAGTTATATATTTCATTCTACTTAAGTTTTGGTGAAGGACTCCAAAACTGCCAAATAACAAAAATAAGCTGCCAAGAATTTTGTGAGGGCTGTTTTGTCAACTTTTCTTGTGAGGAAAAATCCGACCTTTAGGGAAATGAAAATATATGGTATTATGTAGCTCGTGTGCAAAAATGAGCTAATTCCGAGTTAAAACGACCAAGTTATGACCATTACAATTTTTGTGATTTTCTGACAGAAATCGCTATAAACGGAGTTCTACAACTCCTATTGCCACGAAATTTAAAATAGAGCATCACGTTAACATGTATAAGGTTATCCCAAGAGATGGGAATGTTTGGAGTTAAGCACAAGGTAGCTAATTTCTAAAGCAACATTTCTTAAGCTACGCACTAGAATTAATTTTTGAAAAATATCAAAGGAAGTTGGAAAATTATGGAAAAATAATTTTTGTGGATGAAATATGTGTATATATGTTTGAACTAAGGATAGAAAAATAATAAACTTATTTGGTATTTTCGTGATACGAATTTAGAATACAGCTTGCTGAATTATATAATTTGTGATTCTAGTTTGCTGAATTGAGAAATAGTTTACTGAAATTGAAAATATGTTAAATCCAGTTTGCTGGATTGCAGTTTAGATTGCTGGATTTAGAATTCAGGTTGCTGGATTTGGAATCCAGGTTGCTGAGTTGGTAATTTAGTTGCTAGATTTAGAATCCAGGTTGCTGGATTAGTATTTGACTTATTAGATGTTAATGAATACTTATGAAATGAAAAAGCGAGTGTTAAATCTTATAAATGTGACTCTATGGCATGATTAAGCGCTTAGGAAGAGTTTAATTGAACTTAAACTCGATATTTGTCTGACTAGACCGTCGGGATGATAAAATTGTGTCGGTATCAACTCAAACTTAATAGTCTAATTTGATGCTAAGTCTTATGTGTATTATAGACTGAAAGGATTATGTGCTATGTGTTTAGGTTATTCTGTGGATATAAATATAACAATATTATATTGTGATGATATTATTCTAATATTGGAGATTTATATTACTAATATTAGGTCTTCGGGTAAAGCGATATAAATTGCATAGCGGTAATCAACGGTTCAGGCAAGTTTCTTTTTACTTAACTCTAATAAGAGTATTTTATTCAAGCTTATGGTTAATCATTGTTGATTGCCATGAAAATTGTACCCTGTACATCTTGCATGTATAAGTCAGGTATGAAAGGCTGATCACCTTCATTACCAGTTGGTTCAGAAATGTTTGTTTATGTTTAAAAACTTGTTCAGTCAAAAATTTGTTCGTGCTAGTTCTCAATTATATTAATGAATTATAGCAAGCTCATTATTCATACTCTTCAATCATGATATATCGTTATATTGTTGTATATAAACTTGCTGGGCAACTTTCATGCTCACCCTTGCTATATCATGATAAAACATTGCAGATAAGGCGAATGCGTTCGGATACAGGAAAAGATAATACCAAGTTCAGCTTGGGATAAAATGTTCGGCTATTTTGTAATAGTATATTTTGATAAATATTGTTATGTAATAGAAAGTTTATGAATTGTATTTAAGTTAAGGTTACTCAATTTTGGGAAATGTGTGTAAAGTTTAATGTATAAACAATTTATGTTTATATCTTCCGCAATTAGTTATAGAAATAGTATACTGGATCTGCGGCGATTTGGGGCCCGGATTCGGGGCTATCACATCTTACGCACGAAGGTTATACCACAAGTAAAGGTTTTGTGGAGAAACCATGCAATTGAGGAAATGACATTGGAGTTGGAATCGGAAATGAAAGTGAGGTACCCTCACCTTTTCGAAACAACAGGTACGTACGTCAATTTTGAGGACGAAATTTTATAAGGAATGGAGGTTGTAAGACCCCAACTTATTATAAATTAATTAAATTTTCCTCTATTCATTATTATAAAATAATAAGGTGTTAATTTGATATAATACTTTGGTTATGGGTGAAATGTGAAAATTTTTACAAAATAAACAAGTGGTTATAAAATAATCATTGTTGTTGGGAAATATTCGTTTGGTCGTGGAATATTCTTTTTGTCGGGAATATTCGTACGACGGCGCAGTCAATTGTGGGCTCCATAACGAAAAATAGTTGGATGAAAGAAAACGACAAAGATTGAGTTTTATAAATAACGGCGTAAATTATTATCGTTAACACTGTTGGGTTACCTGGGGGTTAAAATACAGTAATACACGTGGTTGTACAGTAGCACACGGTATTGCATAGTATGGTTGAATTATTGATTCGTACGTAAGAAGGCACTACTCAATAATTGTTATAGTACTGTTCATTATTTTATTATATTGATTCAATAATTGTTGCATTGTTAGTTTATATTATTATTGTTTCAATAATTGTCACTGCACAGTATTTCTCATTATCAGATCAATAATTCATATTATTTGAATAATATTATTAGATAACATTATTGGCAATGTCTAGAAAGTTCTGTCAAGGAGAGGTTAGGTCATCTAATTGCGCGCCAGTAAGGAGAAATCCTTATTGGAAAGCCCCCTCTTTCCTGGGAACGGCCTGGTTGTCATAATTGTGATTCTGTAATATTATTTAAGAATAATTAATTATTGATTCATATGATAAGAAAATATTTATTTGATGTGGATATAATTGATGAATATATTATTTTATGTGGATATAATTGAAAGAATTAATGCTGAGGTGTTTTATCAGTATTTTGTCGGATTGAAAGAATTAAAAATCATCCGTTTGTGGATTTCGGATATTTTTTGTTGGGAATTTGGGAAAACTTTCTTTTACAAAGTTGTTGAGAATTCGATTTCAGGCAGAATGGACATAAAATTCGTATTTTTTTGATAAACGGTCTATTTTCTAGGAATTATTGAAGTTTCGAAAAATAAAATGATTTTTATTAAATTATAGGTGGGATCCACTTTTATTCTAACACATGTGGGCTGCTAATTTGGGTCAAGGATGGCTGGTGGCTGAATTGGTCTTTTGGCATGCGTAGAAATGAGTTTTGTAATAATATTAATTTATTAATTTAGTCTCCTTTGGCGTTCTATCATTTTCCTATAAATAAAGGGCTAAGTTAGAATTGAAAATCACACAAAAAACAAATTTTTCTCTCTTTCTCTCTCTATATTATCGAGCGTATTCTTTTTAGTATACTTAGAGTGTTGCTATACGGTGCGAGTTTCTGTCAGCACTATACCCGAAATTCTATAAGAAATACAGTTATTTTAAGGTAAGAGATGTTATTTTATTCTTAAATGTTATTATTTTCTTCAATATCATTATGCCAAAATATTGGTTAAACTTTTTATCAAATTTGGAACTTGTTGTGTCGGGGTTACTATTCACGTATACGGCACTATTCACGAATATGACACTATTCACCAAAAAATAAAAAAATTTCTTTTTGTCCAAGATGTCTATTTTGGCTACTATCTTTGATTGTATCCATGTTTTGATCGTTATTTTTGAATTCTGCTTCAAAATCGGTTATTATGAAGTATTATTGATCTTGGATAAACTGTTATACTAATCCCTAATATTTGTCCTTCTATCTCACTAGATTTGTTCTTAAAAATATTTTTCATCATCCTCGGTCCTTAATAATGATATTACTGAATATCTTTGGCCTGTAGTGCACAGATAAATGATTACTGATGAATATCTTTGGCCTGTAGTGCAAAGATGATTAAAGATATATATTGATTGTTGTTACAGATATAAAATATTGATGATGGACTCTTAAATATTAGAAGATAGTAGAATTCATCCTCTACGTGACTCTTCTAATGGATTGCTATTTTCGCTGTATTTGTTGATCTAAAACTTGTTGTCGATTATATTTTATCATATATTTTTTCCCTGCTGAAGACTAACGATAATTTGTTGTATATTATCTTAGTCACAATGTTCTTTACTGGGCTAGTTGAGCTAACCCTTTTCCTTTTTGTTCCATTTTTTTTCTCAGGAGGTGAGAACATAGAAGGATCAAGTCGGGGTATGGAGTGAGGTTTCTAGGAAGATGTTTTAGCAGTCCTCACTATTTCTATAAAATAGTGTTTGAATAATTGTAATGAGGACTTATTTGCGTGTGGATATTGTCTAGAAGACAATAATTGTATTTAAACTCACAGTATGTATTGTCGTATTTCACACGATATTTGTATTATTAAAGTTGTAGTTTGTTTTATGTACCATGTATTTGGCGACTCAGAATGGGTGTTGTATACCTATTTTGGGGGCGTCACAGTTATGTTATTATTATCGGTTCAGATTACTTCACAACTATTGATTTGTTGTAGAAGGATAGTATAAAGAAAACATTTAAATTCTTTCAGCTCATATATATATATAATTGTTATTACTTGCTGGGCACTCAAATGTTCATCCTCGCTTAATTTAAATGTTTTCAGCTAGTGTGCACAAGTAGAAGGCTCGACTAAGAGTAAAGGGAAAGGAAAGGTTGCAGAATGAATTTAATGCCATTTTATGTAATAGTTATCTTTATTAAGACAAGTATGAGATATATTACCTATCGCGTATTGTGAGGAATGTATTAAAGGTTGCATAAATATGTAAATTAAGTTGGCATCTATATTATTGTTATTATTATTAGTATTATTTCGCTTATAGAAATGGTATCATAAAGCAGCGAGTTCGAGTTTCAAGTACTTGGATTTGGGGGCTTTATAAAAAGGATGAGCTCAACTAGCCCAATAAGAAATATTATGACTAAGAAAATGTAGAATAATTTATCATTAGTCTTCAACAGTGTTAAACTGATAAAATATAACAAACACCAAGTTTAACTACAGCAGAACAAGCAATCCATTAGAAGAGTCAAGTAGAGCATAAAATCTACTATCTTTTATGATTTAAAAGGTTTTTCATCATTTTTATCGTTGAGACCCAGTTTAATAAATAACCCACATCATCGAATCACCCCCACACTATGACCAAGGATATTTTTTAGTATCACGACCACAAATTATCCATGCATTACGGGCCAAGGATATTTGTGTATTGATCAATGGTCACGATCTTGCCAACAACTGTCCATCAATACACTACGGGTCAATGAGGACTTTTACCACATTTGTTGTAACATTACGATCATGATTATACCAAACAATTCATGGTCATAATCATACCAAGTCCATCTATGCACTACGACCACAGATGACTTTCAACATAATATAAACATGAGGATGATAACAATGATATAAGAATTCAATTAAATGAAAGTAAAGGATAAATTTTTAAAGATTTATAATTTAATTTATCCATAAATCAATAATATCCAAATTGTCAACATGATACTACTTTGTGGAGTAAAATTGAAGAATAATATTGTACCAAAAATAATTTGGACAGAAAATGAATCAATTTTTATCATGAATAGTACCCCGGGTGAATAGTACTCGAATGAATAGTATCCCGTGAATAGTAATTTGGGAATAGTACCCCGTGAATAGTACTCCAGCATGAAAAGTTAAAACTTATCAAAAATGCTCAGAATAATATTTTCATGAAAAGATACTGGATGAAGCGCAAATATCAAGGATATTCTACTAATTTCATGTAGTATAGAAGCCAAAACTTTAACCAAATGAGTATAGAATTTGAAATCTGAAACAAAATAATATTACTTACATACTACAGAGTATAAAAGAAAATATTATTTCAAGCGAATTTAAACAAAAATAACATCCCTTACCTTGAAAAGAAAAGTATTCCAACTGGTATAGCGGGGATATTCTTGAAGAAAACTTTCACTGTATTCTACGCTCAAAACTTTCTAAAACTCTAAAGAAATACGCTCAATATTATAGAAGAAGAATTCATTGATTCTGGTGTGATTTTTAATTCTAACTAAGCATCCTATTTATACGAGAATAGAAAGGATACTATGCAATAAAATATTCTAATAAAACGAAACATTTAAATAAAATATAATATTATATATATATATAATAATAATAATAATAATAATAATAATAATAATAATAATAATTGTACTCCCTCCCTACAAACTTTCAAACCATAACATATATATATATATATAGTACTTCATCCCGTGTCATCTAAAAACCTTACACCCCCACCCCCACCTTTCATTTCATTTTTCAAACGTGAGCCCCACATGTCACCCCACATGTGGCCTCCACCTTAATATATTAAATAATTTTTTATCGATTATTTTGAAAAATGGGTAAATAGAGGTCCATAAAATAAGCAAAATTTACATCAAGTACTTCATAAAAATTACCTCAATATTTTTAACAACATTTATCATCTTTATTATAATTTGCAATATTTAACAACTAGGTCATTCCCAAGAAAGAATAGGCTTTCTAATAAGGATTTCTCCATATTAGCGCGCAATTAGATTATCTAACTTCTCCTTGACAAAACTTCTAGACTTCGTTAATAATGTAAATAATAATATTAATAACTTCGTTATCTCAATTATTGATTTAATAAAATATTATGCAGATAATACTGTGACAATAATTGAATAAATAATATGAGAGATATGATGCAACAATTACTGTAGCAATAATTGAATAAAACTGAGTGAGTTCTCATGTAAGCATCAATAATCAATACCGCGTGCTACTATGCAATCACGCGTATTACTGTACTTTTACTACCGGGTAGTTCAATAGTTAACAGTAAAACTTTTACGGCACAATCATTGGTGGACCCAACAATGGAATTACTGTCGGAGTTAGAAAACGACAGAAATATCTTTTTATAAAAATAACGGCGAAAGTTTTATCGTTAACTGTTGGAATACCATGTGGTAAAAGTACAGTAATACGCATGGTTTTATAGTAGCACACAGTATTGATTATTGATGCTTACGTGAGAAGTCACTCAGTTTTATTCAATTATTGCTACAGTAATTGCTACATATTATCTCACGTTATTAATTCAATTATTGTCACAATATTTTATATTATTAAATCAATAATTGATGACAAAGTTATTCATATTATTATTTGTATTATTGACGATGTCGAGAAAGTTCTATCGAGGAAAGGGGTTTGGTCATCTAATTGCACGCTAATAGAGAGAAATCCTTATCGGAAAGCCCCCTCTTTCCTGGAAATGATCTGGTTGTTAATATTGCAAGTTATATTATTGATGAATAAATATTGTTAAAAATATTGAGGGGATTTTTATGAAGTATTTGTTATAAATTTTGCTTGTTATATGGAACCCCCCCCCCCCTCCCAATTTACTCATTTTTCAAAATAATCGATAGAAATTTATAATAAGAGGTGGGGGCCATGAGTGGGACCCACGTTTGGAGGAAAAATCACGGATGGTGGGGGGTTGGGAATAATTGGTCGGGAGGGAGTTGTAATGTTATATATATATATATATATATATATATATATTATAAGTTTTGTTTTTTTATGAAAAATAGAATTTATTATATTTTATTATCCATAGTGTCTGCATAGTAAATTCAGAAAATATTTTTAGTTGATTCGTACGCCCATGAAAATATCCTATTGTGCGTCTGTGATTTTTTCCAAATAGTATCCTTTCCATTCTCTTATAAATGTTTAGAATTGAAAATCACACCAGAATCAGATAATTCTTCTTCTATAATATTGAGCGTATTTCTTTCGAGTTTTAGGAAGCTTTGAGTATAGAAAACAGTACAAATTTTCTTCAAGAGAATCCCCACCATACCAGTCGGAATACTCTTCTTTTTAAGGTAAGGGATATTTTTAAGGTATGTAAGTAATATTATTTCGTTTCGGATTTTGAATTCTACACTAATTTTGTTTAAGTTTTGGCTTCTATACTCCATGAAATTAGTAGAATATTCTTAAAATTTGAGTTTCATCTAGTATTTTTTCATGGAAATATTATTCTGAACATTTTTAATAAGTTTTAACTTTTTCATGCCAGAGTAGTATTCACGAGGTACTTTTCTCGAATTACTATTCGCGGGGCAGTATTCGCTCGGGTACTATTCACTCGGGGCACTATTCATAACAAAAATTGATCTCTCTTCGGTCCAAATCATTTTTGATACAATATTATTCTTGAATTTTACTCCACAAAGCAGTATCATGTTGACAATTTGGACATTATTAAATTCTGAATAAATTATATTATAAAGCTTTAAAGATTTATCCTTTGCTTTCTTTTAATTGAATTCTTATATCATTGTCATTATCATCATTCTTATAATGTGATGAAAGTCATCTTTGACTTACATGCATAAATGGACTGTTGATTGGAATGATTATGACCAGGGATTATTCGGTATAATCATGACCGTAATGTTAAAAATATGTGGTAAAAGCCTCATTGGCCCGTAGTACATTGATGGATATTTGTTGGCATGATAATGACCATGGGTGAAAACACGAGTATCCTTGGCTCGTAGTGCATGAATAATTCGTGGTCGTGATACTAATGAATATCCTTGGCCCGTAGTGCATGGATAATTCAGTGATGTGAATTATTTATTAAGCTTAGTCTCAGCGATAAAATTGATGATAAACTTTTTAAATCATAGAAGATAGTAGATATTATGCTCTACTTGACTATTCTAATGGATTATTTATTTAGCTGCAGTTAAACTTGATGTTTATTTCTCCGTCCGTCCCAAGATAAAAGTCTTGGTGGACTTTTTACGCATATTAAGAAGATGAATAAAATGAAAAAATTGCCCATAATAATGTCATTAATTATGGAGAGAGAATTAGAATAAAAAAGTATGAGATATTTAATGCTACGGGTATAATAGGAAAAAATGTGTAAAAGCTTGATTATTAAAAGAAAGTAGACATTTGAATGGGACTATCCAAAATAGTAATAAGGACTTTTATCATGGGACGGAGGGAGTATATTTTATCAGTTTAACATTGTTGAAGGCTAATGATAATTTATTCTGCATTATTTTAGTCATAATATTTCTTACTATGCTAGTTGAGCTCACCATTTGCTTTCTTTGTTCTCTTCAGGAAATGAGAACGTAGCCGTGACTAGTCGGCGAATTGAGTGATGGTCCGAGATGGTTGTTTTAGTAGTCCTCACTATTTAGTGCGATATTAAATGTAATGAGGATTGAATTTGAGTTTGAATATTGTCTGAAGACAGTATTCTTGTTAAAACTCTCAGCTATGTTATGTCGTATTTTACACGACAGGTGTATATTTAAGTTTATATTTGAATTATTTACCATGTATTTGGCGACTCAAGATGGGTGATGTATACCAGTTTTGGGGGCGTCACAACAACCCTTATGAGTATGAAGAAAATAACATCATTTACCTTAGTAGGAGACTAAATCTGACTGGTATAGCAAAGATGTTCTTGAGGAAATCTTGCACTATTAGCTACAATTAAAGTATTCTTATACTAGAAAGAAATACGCACAATATTATAGAAGAAGAATTCTCTGATTCTGGTGTGATTTTCATTTTTTTAACTAAGCACCCTAATTATAGGAGAATGACTGGCCACTATTTAACAAAATAATCATGGAAGAATAGAAAATCTTTCAAGGTTGATTTCACAGGCAAAATCTGATTTTCATTATGCAGCACTATGCAATAAAATATTCTAATAAAACAAAAAATTTATATAAAATATAATATATTCTATTTATATTCTAATAAAATAAATAAAGTTATATGTATTATAAAAAGTTTTATGTTTTATATAAAAAAATTCTATTTTTTTACTATTATAATAATAATAAAACAAAAATGAGATAACTTTTTACCGACGGCTTGACAAATTGGAATATAAGAGTCCATGGAATAATAATCCAAACTTACAACAAACGTTTCATGACAAACACCTCTATTTATATCAAAAATTGAATAAATATCTACCACAAATCACTTATCTTCAATCATCACATTTTTAATCTTTCAAAAATTATTCATCATTAATATTATAACTCATAATATTGACAAACAGATCATTCCCAGGAAAGTGGGGGCTTTCCGATTAGGATTTCTCCTTATTGGCGCACAATTAAATAACCTAACTCCTTTCCACAACAAAACTTTCTAGACATTGTAAATAATACAAACATTAATATGAATAACTTTGTCATTTCAATTATCTATTTAGTAATATAAAATATTATGCACATGATACTGTGACAATAATTGAACCAATAATAAGAGATACTATGCATCAACTATATGGCAATTATTGAATGAAACTGAGTGATTTCTTACGTAAGCATCACTAATCAGAGATACTGTGCAATACAGTGTGCTACTGTGCAATAACGTGTACCACAATGGAATAACACGTATTATTGTACTTTTATCACCGGGTATTTTAATAGTTTAACGGTAAAACTCTTGCCGTTATTTTATGAAAATATTATTTTTGTCGCTTTCTATATCCGAAAGTTATTCCATTACGGGATTCACCAATGATTGCGCCGTCGTATTAATATTCCTCGACAAAAAGAATATTTCCTGACCAAACGAATATTTTATGACAACTTGCTTACTTTGCAAAATTTGCACATATCACCCATAACTATAGCATTATATAAAATCAACACCTTACTATTCAAAATAATATTTAGAGAAATTAAATCTTTATTCATAAAAGATGGAGTCTTACAACCTCCCCTCCTTATGAAATTTTGTCCTCGTAATTGATGTACGTTCCTGGTATGTTGACGAGGTGAGGATACCATGTTTTAATTTCAAATTCTAACTCCTAGGTTATTTCCTCAATATCATGGTTACTCCATAAAACTTTTAATTGAGGTATAACCTTTGAGCGTAGAATCTGCTCCTTCTTATCAAAGATCTTGATAGGTACATCCTCATACGTTAAATCTTCGGTTGTCTCGTCTGGTTCTAATTCAATAATGTGGTTTGGGTCTTTCACATATTTATGTAGCATAGATATGTAAAAAACATTATGAACAAGAGACATGATTGGTGGTAAGACGAGTTTATAGGCCAAAGTTCCTACTCAGTATAGGATTTCAAATGGACCAATAAATTGAGGGTTGAGATTTCCTCTCTTCGTCGATTCTTGCTTCTGGAATAACACCTTCTTGCACCTTCTTCTTCATATGCATAAGCTCTGGGTTTGTAGCTTGGGCAACTTTAACTTTATCGATTAAAGTCGGTTCTACTCGTATATTTTTCATCTTTACGTGGGTCCATGGAGTTTTTAACTCTATCTCCATCCTTTGTAAGTCATACAAAATGGGTCTTTGTGTTGACAAAATCACATTTTTACCCGCATACGATCTTCTACTCAACGCGTCAGCTACCACGTTCGCTTCTCCAGGATGGTATTGGATGGTATGGTCGTAATCTTTCAACAGCTCGAACCAACGTCGTTACTGCATGATAAGTTCCTTTTAAGTGAAGAAATATTTAAGGCTCTTATGATACGTATAGATCTCCACTTTCTCCCCATACAAGTAGTGTCTCCAGATCTTTAGCGCAAAAACAACTGTTGCCAACTCTAGATCCTGAATAGGATAATCCCTCACATATTCTTTGAGTTGTCATGAGGCATAGGCTATGACTTTCCCATGTTTCATGAAAACACATCCTAAACCTCTTCCTGAAGCATTGTTGTAGATGAAAAATCCCTCCGAACCTGATGGTATTGTCAAAATAGGTGCTGAATTGTGTCTCCTCTTAAGTACTTGGAAACTCTTCTAATATTCCTCGCTCCAATCGAATTTTGTATCTTTTCAAGTCAGTTGAGTTAATGGATTAGCAATTCAAGAAAATTCTTCCACGAATCTCCGATAATAACCAACTAATCCTAAAAATTTACTTATTTCGGTTACTGGCTTAGGTTGCTCCCAACTGTGACTCGTATCCCAACCTTAGATAGCACCTCACAATGGCACCTATCAGTTTGCCACCACACAAAGATGGCATCCCCTACAGAGAGTCTGGTTTCGGTGCATTCCATAAAGGAAGTCATCAGATAAAGGCTCGGGTACCTATTTTTTTGATGGTAACATGGTTCAACTCCTGATAGTCAATGCAAAGTCGCATATTCCCATCTTTCTTCTTTACGAATAAAATAGAAGCACCACAAGAAGATGTACTAGGACGAATGAAACCAATGTTTAACAACTCCTATAGTTGGGTTTTTAACTCATGAAATTCAATATGAGCCATTCGATATGGGGTTTTGGAAATGTGTTTTGTACTGGGTTCAAGATCAATACAAAATTCGATTTCACGTTCTGGGGGTAGGCCAGAAAGTTCTTCAGGGATTACATCAGGGAATTTATTAAAAATAGAAATATCATTCAAATCTGACGTACTTTTGTTTAAATCGGTGACATGAGCTAAGAAAGCTTGACATCCATTTTTCAATAAAAGAATAACTTTATGGCTTGATATGACATTGATTGACTTTAGTGGTTTGATTTCTTGAATTCGAATAATAGTTTGGTAAGGAATATGAAAACTAACGACCTTACGAAAACAATCAATTTTAACATGATGAGTAGTTAACCAGTTGATTCCTAAAATCACATCAAATGCAAGTATTTTCAAAGAGATGAGATCAACAGGTAATGTGAGGGTGCTGGTTTGAATCAAACAAGATTTATAAACAGGGGATGTAACGAAGGTTTCTTCGGACGGAGTTTTAATCGATAAGTCAAAGTCTAATTTCTCAGGAGTTAAGTTCAAACGTCAAGCACAATTAGGTGAAATAAAAGAATTGGTAAAACCGGTATCGAATAAGGTATAGACTTCACAAGAGTTTATGATTAGCTTACTCGTGATAACTTTTTTTGCGTTCCTCGCTTTTTGGGAAGTCACGACAAAACCACCGACTTTGACTTGTCTTGGACAGCTTTTGGTGTTACCAACCCAGCTGGACTTGACTTCGCTATAGGGCACATTCCACCCTCAACTGCGTCGTTTTACTCCTGATCTATGATCTGAATCATTAATCTTCAATCCATATCGAATTAGGGTTGACCACTCTGTACAGGATAATTCCAAACTCGATGTTGGGTTTTCCCAATTGCTGTCCAAAAAGCGAAATCTATATCATCTATTTTGGCCTTCTTGGATCGAAAGTCTCTTTCTACAATATCAACACGTTGTACGGCTTTTACCCATTCATCCTTCATTCTCACTTGTTCAGTTGTTTCTTCTTTCAGCTGATCTTTGACATTTGCATTTTTAAATTCCAGCTCTATTATCATATACTCTATAAAAGAGAGCTTTTATTCAAGCTGTGCATATCGAGTAGCAAAATATTGAATTGTTGCATCCCTTTGTTTCACGACTGTCTACCGTTCTTCACATTGCTCTACTAACTCACGAATACTATCTTGCAATTCTATATTTTGATCAAAAAATTTTCCTAATAAATCCTCCTCAGGATCCTCTTCTTCCTCACTCTCAGCTGCTACCTCTGCGACTAGCTCGGGTACAACTATTAATTCTTCACTCACCACGTGGATATCTCTAATTTCTTCTTCGCCTGACATCATACAATTAAGTTCAATAACTTAATTCGTACTCCCCAATAAACATCTTTGTTATAACAAGATATTTTACTCTAATATTTATTCTTTAAATAAATCTCCTCAATTCATCACTTAAAACTCTATATGAGTTCATCTCTTGATTTTCAGATGTCATTCTTAAATACTGCCACAAAACAAGGGTTAATTAAAGAAATTAACATGTCACATATTATCCCTATATTCCGACCGACCAATTAAATAACAAATACGCTTAAATGGACACACTAGCGAAGGTTTTACTCATATCTCCCCTCCCATTTCTAATCCCAGATCTCCACCAGAGATAATATGCCTAAGCTCTGATACCAACAGTGACGCCCCCAAAATAGGTCCACACAACCCATTTTAAGTCGCCAAAATACATGGTACAGAATCCAAATATAAACTTCATTTATATAATTGTCGTACAAAATACGACAACACATAAGCTGTGAGTTTGAATACAAATATTGCACCGTACATAATACTACAATATCCATACTCAAATTAAGTCTTCATTACAATTATTGTCACACTATTTTACAACATAATGAAGACTACTATAGTGACTATCTCAGATCGTCACTCCATTTCCCGACTAGTCCTAGCTATGTTGGGATATTGCATATTTAAAATTTGATGTTGAAAGTAAATATTCATGATTATATTTAAAGTCCTTCACGGAATACATATACAAGGACTTAATGATAGATCAAACTTGTTAGGTTGATCTGAACTTTAATGTTTATCACTCTGTAAATGAATGTATAGAAGAAAAGATCAAAGTTGTTAGGTTGATCTATATCTTGAGATCTAATAGATAGGCTTCAGAAGAATCGTAGAGCACCGAGAATCGTATTCGGTCTGCTTTGGAAGGCCTCTCATAAAATCATAGAGTGACCCAAATACCTGCCAAGTCTAACCCAGGAATCGTAGAGTGCTCTCTTAAAAACAAAGAGTTTGCAAGACAAGCAAGTCAAGATCATAGAGTACTGGAACATAAGAGAAATCGTAGTGTCCTCATCCTTCAGTACCAGATCAAGCTCCAAGGTGGCAAGACACCACGATCAAGATCGTAGTGGGTCATTTGTCTACATCAGAAGCATCGAGCAGTGTCCATTATTTTAATAATAAAAGTTAACTCATGTGGAATAGATTATAGACGTTGAAAGTATCGGGAGTCCCAATGACACTACAGTCATCCTTAGTATGCAACAAAGAAACTTATTGAAGAAGCTAAGGAAAGTACTATGAGTGGCAGAAAACACCTTTTCAGGTGTTAGGTGAGATAGCAGTCTGCAGTGTCAGTGGGCCAGACGGCTGGACAAAAGATTTCCAAATAGTCACCATCAGTGCTCAGAAATGTCAAATACAATTAATTCTTCAACGGACGTCTTCCAACGGATGCATTTCAAGGCACCTTATATGCAAAAGAAAAGATGATGCAAGAACTAAGCAAACATACAACAAAAACACTAAAGAACACTCAACGCTCAACTCTACGATCTGAAAAGATAGCTTGCTCAGATACTTAGTTCTTTTGAACTCAAGCTTAACGGCAACTGAGTAGCACCATTGAAGAACACAACTATTATCAAGTGAAGAAAGAAGTTCCAAGTCAGAAAGGCTTGAAGAGTTCTAAGTGAACTGAGAAGTATCAAGTCTGCTGGAATTGAAGAGTTCAATAGTGAACTAAGAAGTTCCAAGATTTTTAATCTTGAAGGAATCTGTTAGATTCGAAGATTGTAAAGATATCCTTAGTGGATTTCTTACTCGAGGAGTAGAAGAGTGGAATATGAGCTTTGAATGCTCTGAACCACTTAAAATCACTGTCTCTCTTATATTCTTTCCATAACTGCTATAACTACCATAATTGCTTTAACTCCTATTAACTCGTTATATCTTTAAAGCAAAACAAACCAATCTCAATTCCGCTGTGATTAAATCATTATCAAAACTAACAAGTATTTTGAAACGAAAAGAATTTAAAAAATATCTATTCAACTCCCCCTTCTAGATAACTTGTGTGCCTATAGGAACTAATAATTGGTATCAAAGCAGGTTCTATCAAATAGCCTATAAAGCTTAAGTAGATCCGATGGCACATCTGATAAGCGAATCAAAGACTGGAGGAGGCAGCAAGCCAACTATGTGCAACAAAGATAAATTCGCCAACTAGAAAGTTCGTATGCAAGCCTACATGGATTCAATAGATGAAGATCTATTTGAAACTATTCAAAATGGGCCATACATTCCTACCAAGCTGGCACCTATGGAAGATGACCTAAACAGAATTCAGATCAAGGTCAAAGAAGAATGGACTGATAACGAAAAGAAAGCTGTCCAACTCGACAAGAAGGCCAAGAACATTTTGTTCCAATCGTTAGAAGACGATCTGTTTGAAAATGTGGTCAACAACAAAACAACAAAGGAAGTATGGGAGGCATTGTTCATCATTAATGAAGGAACTGAAGAAGTAAAAGAAAACAAGAAATCTCTTTTGACTCAGCAATATGAGATGTTTGCCCATGTTCCAGGAGAAAATGTTACTTCCACCTACGAAAAATTCAATGTTCTACTCAACTCTCTTCGAGCCTTTGGAAAGATCTATCTAAATAAAGATCTAATCATAAAGTTCATGAGAGCCTTACCTAGCAAATAGGATGCCAAAACCACGACCATTAGAGAATCAAAGAATCTCCATGAAATGATTGTTCAACAGTTATATGGTAACCTTTTCATGTATGAACTAGAGATGACTCAACGAGCAGAAACTCTATCTAAAGGAAGAAAGAAGGAAAAAGGGGTTTCTCTTAAAGTAACAGACAACATTTCCAAAGCTAACATGAAAAATAACTCTGACTATGACGACGATGATGATGAGGACTTTGCAATGTTGGTAAGAAGACTCAAAAGGTTCATGCGTTAAGGCAGAAGCAGCAAACCTAAGAAGTTCAACAACTACAACAGCCAGGAACAGATAAATGAATTATGCTACAAATGCAAGAAGTTGGTCATTTCATTGCAAATTGCAACAAACCACTTAGAGAAGAACTAAAGATGAAATCAAATCAAAAGAAAGAATTCATAGGCGACAAGAGGCTCCAGAAGAAAGACAAAGGTCTTACAGCCGGAGGATCGTTGTGATGCCCCCAAAACAGGTATACATCACCCATCTTGGGTTGCCAGAAAATACATGGTACAAAATTCAAATACAACTTAATTATACAACAGTCGTGTAAAATGCGACAAAACATAGCTGAGAGTTTAAACAAGAATAATGTCATCTAGACAATATCCACACTCAATGGTGTCCTCATTACAATTATTATCACATTATTCCGTAAAATAGTGAGGACTACTAAAGCCATTTATCCTGGACCATCACTCCATTCCCCGACTCGTCCCAGCTATATTCTCATTTTCTGAAGAGAACAATGAAAGAAAGGGTGAGCTCAACTATCCCAGTAAGAAATATTATGACTAAGATAATGCAGAATAAATTATCATTAGTCTTCAACAGTATAACAACTGATAGAATACAATAGACAATAAGTTTTAGATCAACAACTGCAGCGAAAATAAGTAATCCTTCAGAAGAGTCAAGTAGAGCATAAAATCTACTATCTTCTATGATTTAAAAAGTTTTTCATCAACTTTATCGCTGAGACTCAGCTTAATAAATAAATCATATCATCGATTCTTCCCTGAAGGATATTCATTAAATCATCAATGGTTATTACTATACCGAATAATCCCTGGTCATAATCATACCAACAACTGTCCATCAATGAACTACAGGCCAATGAGGACTTTTACCACATTATTCGTCATATTACGGTCATGATTATACCGAATAATCCCTGGTCATAATCATACCAAGTCAATCTATGCACGTAAGCCAAAGATGACTTTCATCACAATATAAGCATGAGGATGATGACAATGACATAATAATTCAATAAAACAAGTTCAAGGATAAATTTTAAAGATTTATAATTTAATTTTCTAGAAATTAATAACGTCCAAATTGTCAACCTGATACTGCTTTGTAGAGTAAAATTCAAGAATAATAATCATGTACCAAAAATAATTTGGAAAGAAAAGAAATATATTTTTTGGGTGAATAGTACCCCGTGAATAGTACTTCGGGAATAGTTCCCCGTGAATAGTACCCCGACACGAAAAGTGTCTCGAATACTCGAGTGAAGGATACTAGAGTGAATAGTAACCCATGAATAGTAACTCATGAATAGTACTCTGGCACGTAAAGTACTCTAAATACTCGAGTGAATAATACCAGAGTGAATAGTAACAGGTGAATAGTAACTCGTAAAAAATACCAAAGAAAATGATATTCCATGATGAGTACAAAAGAAATGATATCTCAGACGAGTATAATAGAATATACGAAACTGTAAATGGATTTTCACCCGTCATGCGGTAATCCACGTAGACAGATCATTTCCATAATTTAATAAGGAATGAATACAAAGGATCATTCACCATGCATGCGGTAATCCACATAGACAGGTTATTCCAACAGAATAATAAAGAATGGAATAACAGAAGAATTCACCATGCATGCGATAGACTGCACATACAGGTTATTCCCAACAGAATAATAAAAAATGGAACCAGGTCATGCGTAATCCCCATAGACAGGATATTCCAACTGAATAATAAAGAACGGAACCAGGTCATGCGTAATCCTTATATACAGGATATTCCAACAGAATAATAAAAAATAGAATAACAACAGAATTCACCAGGCATGTGACAGACCACACAAATAGGTTATTCCAACAGAATAATAAAGAATGGAATAACAGAAGAATTTCACCATGTATGCGGTACTTCGAATAGATAGGTTATTCTAACATAATAATAAAGAATGGAACCAGGTCTTGCGTAATCCGCACAGACAGGATATTCCAATAGAATAATAAAGAATGGAATGACAACAGAATTCACCAGGAATGCGATAGACCGCACAGACATGTTATTACAACAGAATAATAAAGAATGGAATAACAGAAGAATTTCACCATGTATGCGGTACTTCGCATAGACATGTTATTCCAACATAATAATAAAGAATGGAATAACAATCCTTACAAGTATTGAAAAAAAATAACTCTCTTCATGAATACGAAAGAATAATACCCCTTACCTCAGAAGAAAACTAGATACTGGAATACTGAGGTAGCAGACTTCTCTTCTTCTTTCTCTCTATAATTTCTCTTTATAATAATTGCTCTATAGCTTTAGTGAATTGGTGAGAAATGAAGGAAGAATGAGCTTCTATTTATAAAAAAATTATAGTTTCGATAATTGCACATTTTGGGGCTCAAAATATTACAGTATAATACCTTCCTCTTTTCCTTCATTTTTAATTTAGTCCTGCAAGTATTATCAAACTTGCACAACCTCCCCTAATAGTAAATCATGTGAATCAATAGTAAATCATGTGAATCAATAGTTCTAGATATGTGAAAATATGAATTACAGTATAGTACCTCCATCTATACCTCTATTTTTAACTTAGTCATGCAAGTATTATCAATCTTGCACCAACTCCCCTAATAGTAAATGAATGTGAATTAATAGTACACACATGTGAACAAATAGTTATAATCATGTGAATCAATAGCAATTAATTGCTCATTTATCCGGTTAATTACCCGATTGGTCAATATAACCTCCAGACATCAATTATTATCAAAATAAAATGTCGATTTTCACTAACACTAATAATTCCAACACAATGGAACTATCAATTTTATCTTTAATCAACATGAACTTATTCATCATTAATATTATAACTTACAATATTTAACAACCAGGTCGTTCCTAGGAAAGGGGGGCTTTCCGATAAGGATTTCTCTTTATTGGCACGTAATTAGGTGACCAAACCTATCCTTGACAGAACTTCTAGACATTGTCAATATTGCAAATAATAATATGAATAACTTTACTGTCTCAATTATTGATTTAATAATATATCATATTATACAGATGATACTGTGACAATAATTGAATCAATAATATGAGAGATATGATGCAACAATTACTGTAGAAATAACTAAGTATAATTGATTGACTTCTTACGTAAGCATCAATAATCAATACCGTGTGCTACTATGCAACCACACGTATTACTGTACTTTTACTACCAGGTTGTTCAACAGTTTTAACAGTAACACTTTCGCCGTTATTTTTTTAAAAATATAATGCTATCGTTTTCTTACTACAACAATACTTCCGTTGTGGGGTCCACCAATGATTGTGTCGTCGTACGAATATTCCCTGTTAAAACGAATACTCCCCGACCAATCGAAAATTTATAAATATTACTCACAACTATAACATTATATCAAATCCACACCATAATATTCAAAAAATTATTTCAAGAAATTTAAATCTTTATTCATAAATTTTGGGTTTCATAATCTCTCCTCCTTATAAAATTTCTCCCTTAAAATTTACGTACGTACATAGTATGCCGAAGAGATGAGGATACCTTGACTTCATTTTAGATTCTAACTCTTGAGGTATATCCTTTGAGTGTTAAATACGATCCTTCTTATCCAAGATTTTAACATGTATCTCCTCATACGTTAAATCTTCTGCTATCTCATCTAGTTCTAATTTAATAACGTGGTTCGGGTCATCCACATATTTACGTAACATTGATACGTAAATAACATTATGAACACACGACATACTTGGCGGTAAAGCGAGTCTATAGGCCACAGTTCTTACTCCATCAAGGATTTCAAATGGGCCAATTAAATCAAGGGTTTAGATTTCCTCTCTTCATCGATTCTTGCTTCTAGAATAATTCCATCTCGAACCTTCTTCTTCACATTCATCAGCTTTGAGTATGTAACTTGAGCGATTTTAACTTTATCGATTAAATTCGATTCTAATCGTATATTCGTTATCTATACGTGGGTCCCTAGAGTCTTTAACTCTATCTTTATCATTTGTAAGTTATACAAATGGGTTTTTATGTTAACAACATCGCACTCATAAACGCATACGATTTTCTACTCAACGCGTCAGCTACCATGTTCACTCTTCCACGATGATATTGAATGGTATGGTCTTAATCTTCAACAGCTCGAGCCAACGTCTTTGGCGCATAATACGTTCGTTCTAGGTGAAAAAAATATTTAAGGGTTTTAGAAATGGGTTTTGTACTGGGATCAATACAAAATTTGATTTCACGCTCTAGGGGTAGGCTAGAAAGTCTTCAAGAATATGTCAGAAAATCTATTAATGATAGAAATATCATTTAAAAACTGCGACTCTCATCCAAAACTTGGATAGCACATGAAATGAAGGTTTCTCCTAACAGAGTTTCATCCGATAAGTCAAAGTCTAATTTCTCCTGAGTTAAATTGATTTTGTTTTGTCCGTATCCGCCTTTGGTGCCACCGTCCCAGCTAGACTTGAATTTGGTGCACGAAAAAATCAGGGTAGGTGACATTCTTTTCCACAATTGTAACATTCTTTGGACTGCATCACACAGTTTGGACTGATATGTCCCTCCCCTCCGCATTTGAAGCATACAATTGGAAGTCGTTCTCCTTCCTTGAAAATGGGTGTTGGTGCTACTGTCTTTCCATCGTTGTTGAACCTTCTCTTCTTGAAATTTACAGTCCTATTATCTTGGCCATAATTACCACCGAAGTGATTACCATTCTTGGCATGATAATTTTCCCCACGATTGTTATCATTGTTCCGATGGTCATTGCCACTGGTACGATTATTATCGTGTTGTTGTTCATTGCCTTTTGGTTGTGCTGACTCATTATCGCGCTCCAATAACTGAGCCCTATTCACAACATTTGAATATAAACAAAGTTTATTAGAAATGAGGTATTGACGTATATCGGGTTTCAAACCTCTTAGAAACACTCGCGTCATTCGCTCCCCATTATCGACCAAATGGGATGCAAACCGGGATAACTCCGCAAATTTAGCCTCGTATTGCGACACGGTCATATTATTTTGCTCCAACTTAGTAAACTCCACCTCCTTCATGTGACGAATACGTTCGGGAAAGTACTTGTTGTTGAACAACTCTTGGAACTTCTCCCAAGACATCTTGAGTGCGTCAAGCTAGGTACGTTTTACAGATTCCCACCAGTAATCTGCTTCTTCACGCAACATAAAGGTGGCAAAGGGAATCTTTTGCTCCTCAGAGCATCCCAAGACATCAAATATCTTGGTGATTTGCTTAAACCACGTCTCTGCCTTAAGTGGTTCTGGCTTTCACAAAAACTCCGGTGGTCCCAGCTCCTTGAACTGCTTACCGGTGACCGACCGTGGGTTGCCATTATTTCCACCTATATTTTGAACAGGAGTCTCTCTAACCTGATGTTGGATGAATTCCATAAAGACTCTTAACATCCCATCGTTCATCATTTGATCGGTGTTGTTATTTACCTGAGGATTATTGTCTTCCTGTTGCACATTATCCTGGGTATTGATCGTTGGTGACTCAAAGGTCTCATATGCTTCATTGGTGATCTCAACATTTTCAGACGCCATTATCAAACACAGCCACAAAACAAGGGATAATTGATATATCACATATTATCCCTATACTCTGACCGACCAATTAAATACCAAATAAACTTAGGTAGGTCATACTAGCGAAGGAATTTCCCGTCTCTCCCCTCCTAGTTCTTATCTCACATCTCAGCCATAGATCATATCCCTAAGTTTTGATACCAACTGTGACGCCCCCAAAATAGTTATACATCACCCATCTTGGGTCGCCAGAAAATACATGGTACAAAATTCAAATACAACTTAATTATACAACAGTTGTGTAAAATGCGACAAAACATAGCTGAGAGTTTAAACAAGAATAATGTCATCTACATAATATCCACACTCAATGGTGTCCTCATTACAATTATTATCACATTATTTCATAGAATAGTGAGGACTACTAAAGCCATTTATTCTGGACCATCACTCCATTCTCTGACTCGTCCCAATTATATTCTCATTTCCTGAGGAGAACAATGAAAGAAAGGGTGAGCTCAACTAGCCCAGTAAGAAATATTATGACTAAGATAATGCAGAATAAATTATGCTTAGCCTTCAACAGTATAACAACTGATAGAATACAATAGACAACAAGTTTTAGATCAACAACTGCAGCGGAAATATGCAATCCATTAGAAGAGTCAACTAGAGCATAAAATCTACTATCTTCTAATATTTAAAAAGTTTTTCATCAACTTTATCACTGAGACTCGGCTTAATAAATAAAATCGAATCATCCCTACACCACGACCAAAGATATTCATGTAATCATCAATGGTCATGATTATACCGAATAATCCCTAGTCATAATCATACCAACAACTATCCATCCATGAACTACAGGCCAATTAAGACTTTTACCACATCATTTGTCACATTACGGTCATGATTATACCGAATAATCCCTGGTCATAATCATACAAGGTCAATCTATGCACGTAAGCCAAAGATGACTTTCATCACAATATAAGCATAAGGATGATGACAATGACATAATAATTCAATAAAACAAGTTCAAGGATAAATTTTAAAGATTTATAATTTAATTTATCCAGGAATCAATAACGTCCAAATTGTCAACCTGATACTGCTTTGTAGAGTAAAATTCAAGAATAATATTCATGTACCAAAAATAATTTGGACAAAAAAGAAATATATTTTTTGGGTGAATAGTATCCCGTGAATAGTACTTTGGGAATAGTATCTCGTGAATAGTACCTTGACACAAAAAGTGTCCCGAATACCCGAGTGATTGATACTAGAGTGAATAGTAATTGGGTGAATAGTAACTCATGAATAGTAACTCGTAAAGAGTACTCCGGCATGTAAAGTACCCCAAATACCCGAGTGAATAATACCAGAGTGAATAGTAACCAGGTGAATAGTAACCCGTGAATAGTAACACATAAAACAAATAACAAAGAAAATGATATTTCATGACGAGTACAAAAGAAATGATATCTCAAACTAGTATAATAGAATATACGAAACTGCAACATAAAGGTGGCAAAGGGAACCTTTTGCTCCTCAGAGCATCCCAAGACATAAAATATCTTTTTATCTGCTTTATCCACGTCTCCTCCTTATGTGGTTTTGGCTCTCCAAAAAACTCCGGTAGTCCCAGCTCCTTGAACTGCTTAGCGGTGACCGTCTGAGAGCTGTCAGTGCTTCCACCTGCATTTTGGACAGGAGCCGCTTTCGCCTGATGTTGCATGAATTGTATGAAGCCTCTAAACATCCCATCATTCACCATTTCATTGGTGTTATTGTTTATATGAGGATTATTGTCTTCATGTTACACATTATCCTGGGCATTAATATGTGGTGACTCAACGGTCTCATGTGCTTCATTGTTTATCTCAGCATTTTCGGATGCCATTTTCAAATACTGTCACAAAACAATGATTAATTAACATATCACATATTATTCCTATACTCTTACCGACCAATTAAATACCAAATAAACTTAGGTAGGTCATACTAGCGAAGGAATTCCCCGTCTCTCCCCTCCTAGTTCTTGTCTCACATCTCAGCCAGGGATCATATCCCTAAGATTTGATACCAACTGTGACGCCCCCAAAATAGGTATACATCACCCATCTTGAGTCGCCAAATACATGGTACAAAATTCAAATACAACTTAATTATACAACAGTCGTGTAAAATACGACAAAATATAATCTAAGAGTTTTAATAAGAATATTGTCATCTAGACAATATACACACTCAATGGAGTCCTCATTACATTTATTATCACACTATTTAACAGAATAGTGAAGACTACTAATGCTATCATCTGGACCATCACTCCGTTCCCCGACTAGTCCCAACTACGTTCTCATTTCCTGAAGAGAACAGTGAAAGAAAGGGTGAAATCAACTAGCCCAGTAAGAAATATTATGACTAAGATAATGCAGAATAACTTATAATTAGTCTTCAACAATGTTAAACTGATAAAATACAATAAACATCAAGTTTAACTGCAGCGGAATAAGCAATCCATTAGAAGAGTCAAGTAGAGCATGATATCTACTATCTTATATGATTTAAAATGTTTTCATCAATTTTTTATCGATGAGACTCAGCTTAATAAATAAACCACATCATCGAGTCATCCCTGCATTACGGGCCAAGGATATTCATTAAATCATCGATGGTCGTGACTATACCGAATAATCTCTGGTCATAATCATACCAAAAACTGTCCATCAATGCACTACAGGCTACTGAGGACATTTACAACATCATTTATAACATTATAGGTCATGATTATACCCAATAATCCCTGGTCATAATCATACCAAGTCCATCTATGCACGTAAGTCATAGATGACTTTCATCACAATATAAGCATGAGGATGATGACAATGACATAATAATTCAATAAAACAAGTTCAAGGATAATTTTTAAAGATTTATAAGTTAGTTTATCTTGAAATCAATTACGTCCAAATTGTCAACATGATACTGCTTTGTGGAGTAAAATTCAAGAATACATAGAAGAATATTTTGATGAAAAGATACCGGATGAAGCGCAAATATCCAGGATATTCTACTAATTTCATGGAGTATGAAAGCCAAAACTTTAACCAAATGAGTATCATAGAATATATGAAACTATAAATGGATTTTCACCTGCCATGCGGTAATCCACGTAGACAGATCATTTCCACAATTTAATAAGGAATGAATATGAAGGATCATTCACCATGCATGTGATAATCCACAAAGACAAGTTATTCCAACAGAATAATAAAGAATGGAACCAGGTCATGTGTAATCCGCACAGATAGGATATTCCAACAGAATAATAAAGAATGGAATAACAGAAGAAGTCACCATGCATGCGATAGACCGCACAGACAGGTTATTCCAATATAATAATAAAGAATGGAACCAGGTTTAGCGTAATCCGCACAGACAGGATATTCCAACAGAATAATAAAGAATGGAATAATAAAGAATTCACCATATATGCGATAGACCACACAGACAGGTTATTCCAACAGAATAATAAAGAATGGAACCATGTCTAGCGTAATCCGTACAGACAGGATATTCCAACAGAATGATAAAGAATGGAATAACAAAGAATTCACCACGCATGCGATAGACCGCACAGACAGGTTATTCCAACAGAATAATAAAGAATGGAACCAGGTCTAGCATAATCCGCACAGACAGGATATTCCAACAGAATAATAAAGAATGGAATAATAGTTGAATTTCACCATGTATGCGGTACTTCGCATAGACGGGTTATTCGAACATAGTAATAAAGAATGGAATAACAACCCTTACGAGTATTGAATGAAAATAACTCTCTTCATGAATACGAAAGAATAATACCCCTTACCTCAGAAGAAAACTGGACACTAGAATAGTGAGGTAGCAGACTTCTCTTCTTCTTTCTCTCTATAATTTCTCTCTATAATAATTGCTCTATAGCTTTACTGAATTGGTGAGAAATGAAGGAAGAATGAGCTTCTATTTATAGGAAAATATAGTTTCGATAATTGAACGTTTTGGGACTCGAAATATTACAGTACAATACCTTCAACTTTTCTTTCATTTTTAATTTAGTCCTATATGTATTATCAAACTTGCACCACCTCCCGTAATAGTAAATAATGTTGAATCAATAGTTCAATCATGTGAATCAATAGTTATAATCATGTGAAAATACGAATTACAGTATAGTACCTCCATCTATACCTCTATTTTTAACTTAGTCATGCAAGTATTATCAATCTTGCACCAACTCCCCTAATAGTACAATAATATAAATCAATAGTACACATATGTGAACAAATAGTTATAATCATGTAAATTAATAGCAATTAATTGCTCATTTATCCGATTAATTACCCGACTGGTCAGTATAACTTCCAGACATCAATTAATATCGAAATAAATATCGATTTCCACTAACACTAATAATTCCAACACAATGGAACTATCAATTTCATCTTTAATCAACACGAACTTATTCATCATTAATATTATAACTCATAATATTTAATAACCAGGTCATTTCCAGGAAAGAGGGGGCTTTTCGATAAGGATTTCTCCTTATTGGCGCGCAATTAGATGACCAAACCTCTCATTGATAGAACTTCTAAACATTATAAATATTGCAATTTAATAATATGAATGGAATAACAGAAGAATTTATCATGCATGCGATAGACTGCACAGACAGGTTATTCCCAATAGAATAATAAAGAATGTAACTAGGTCATGCGTAATCCTCACAGGCAGGATATTCCAACAGAATAATAAAGAATGGAACCAGGTCATGCGTAATCCGCACAGACAAGTTATTCTAACAGAATAATAAAGAATGGAATAACAATAGAATTCACCGGGCATGTGATAGACTGCACAGATAGGTTATTCCAACAAAATAATAAATAATGGAATAACAGAAGAATTTCACCATGTATGCGGTACTTCGCATAGTCAGGTTATTCAAACATAATAATATAGAATGGAATAACAGAAAAATTTCACCATGTATGCGGTACTTCGCATAGACAGGTTATTCCAACAGAATAATAAATATTGGAACCAGGTTATGCGAAGTACCGCATACATAACTGAGGTAGCAGACTTCTCTTCTTCTTTCTCTCTATAATTTTTCTCAATAATAATTGCTCTATAGATTTAGTGAATTGGTGAGAAATGAAGGAAGAATGAGCTTCTATTTATAGAAAAATATAGTTTTGATAATTGAACGTTTTGGGACTCAAATTATTACAGTATAATACTTTCCTCTTTTCCTTCATTTTTAATTTAGTCCTACAAGTATTATCAAACTTGCACCACCTCCCCTAATAGTAAATCATGTGAATCAATAGTTCTAGACATGTGAAAATATGAATTACAGTATAGTACCTCCATCTATATCTCCATTTTTAACTTAGTCATGCAAGTATTATCAATCTTGCACCAACTCTGTGACAACCGAGATTTTGTAACTTAATTTTAATATTTATTGGATTGAATAAATATTTTCAATTAATTAATTATTAGATTAAATAATTAATTGATGAAGCTGTGGTAGATTCATTTAATTATATGTGTTATAGTTATTAAATTAATGTGGAGAATTTTTATTATTCGAAGTATGTGATTATGTGAGCTTATTGTATTAAAAGAAATATTTAATAAGCTTAATGTTATTTTTTTAATTAATTTAATAATTAATTAGAGATTTAATAATTTAACATTATTAATAAATGAGAAATTTCATTATGTGACTATATGAATTAATGAGAAATTATTATATTTTATTTAAAATAAAATAAATAAGATATTGGATTTATTTTATAAAGGGGTGTGACATTTTCCAAACTATATTATAAATGTTTTAGTAAATTAATTGGGTATAAGCCTTTTAAGGCTAGCCAAACATGGCACTAAGGGAGGTTGGGAGAAGTTACCCATGATAGGTAACTGACCTCCATAACGCGCGTCAGTTCCTACGTATTCTTCTTTTATTTATCAGTCTTATTTCAAAAGACGTATCTTAATTATGAGTTTTAACTGAGAGGGATTCAGAGAGAGTTTAGAGAAAAATTGAGTGATTGAAGAAGAAAGTGAAGAATCAGAGGAACTTGCTTGAGGGTAATCTCTTCAATCCAGTTAATTTACGCCATTTAAAGTTTCATGAATATCACTTTTAATTTCTTATTTAATTCAACAATTGGAAATAATAAGGATTATGTGCATGTATGTGATAAGATGTTGTTATATGTGTTTTCCTATGTATTGTATGATTCCATATTATCAGTTTCATAAAACATGTCGTATATAATTGCTTCAACAATTACAGGGTGTTTAATTATGGCCATATGGCCCTTACGCACAAATTTAATGCGTCGATCATATATTATCTCCTAAATTTTTATGCTTGTATATATTATGTTTGTAAATACGAAGGAAACAAACTTCAAATGAACAGATTTGGTCGTATAACGAATTCGTGGCGTTAAATTTTATGATTTATGATCAAAACTTTCAAGAACATCAAGAACAGTGAAATTTACATATTTTAATTCTATAATTATGTGTTTTAATGGGTTAAAATCACTCTATAAATGTTGGGTAATGATTATGTATGAATTCTAGCATGTGGGTATGTCGAATTGGTGAAATTAGTGATCATGTACTGTTTATTTTGATGAACTCTGTGTTCTTCACGAACTGAGAATCAAAATCTGGAGTTTCGCACCGCGGCACCAACTCCAGAACTGAAGTCCCGCGCAGCAGCGCCAACTCTCCAGCCGCAGCGCCACGGCGCCAAGACATAGTACAACAGTGGCACCGCAGTGCCACTTAGCAGAATGTCCAGAAATGCATTTTTTTTAAGTGTTAAAGTATAGAAATGTGATAGTAACCTAATCTAATGAATATAAAAAAACTTGTTAGACATATAATGAGATATTAAAATAAGTTTTTATCATGTTAAGAAGACATTTACATGTCGATTGAATTGTTGATTATGTAATTAGCTTGTTGTTCTTATAGTGTAATATTACGTGAAAACAAGTATGGTAATTTGACTAAGCATAGTCATAATTCAATTTTAAACAAAAAGAATAAATTTGTGATGATTAGTACGTTATAATTAACTGGTATTGTGAACGTAAATGATATGTAGGATTTAAATCAAGGAACGAGTTTAATTAAAGTGTAATCTATGCACGAGGCAAGTTTTCTAACCCTACTTGTTATAGTTATATAAGTTGATAAATTCACCTTTCTACATTGAGCAAGTTCTCATTATTATTGATCAAGTCTGTTTTGTTATATCAAAGTTTATAAATCTTTCAAGCATGATGCTGCTATACAATACTTATTCTATCGTATACTTTATGAGATTTTATTCAAATACAGTTATCAATTACTGTTAAACCTTGTTAGACTAGCGAACCCTTAATGATTCGACTAGTCCATAGTTGATGAGCATTCTAAATTTTCAGAACCCTTGATGAATTATCCAAACCAAACTTCCTTTGGTGCGGACTCTAATGTCAAACTGAGATGAACAACCCTGTATAGGGGATTACTTATGCGTTAGCGTTAAGATATTGTGCACAGTACGATACTAAGGACTGATCCCCTAAGTACGAGAAGAAGAGTCCATAGACTTATGATTGTTAAAGGTTTCAAGTATAAACACTTCACAACCTAGGACATAGTTCAAGGTCTTATGACCCTCAGAAGTTCTTTTGTCTCTTGTTATTCATTCTTGATTCAGAAATTGAGTTTCCTATTTCAGAAGTCTTTAAATTATTCGCATGATTTTATTCATTGTTATATTGTTATACTTGTGGGCAATCGTGTTCACTCTTGCGTAATAATAACATTGCAGTTAAGAACGAAAGAGCAGACGAGCCTTCCACTAGTAAAGGCAAGGGCAAGATTAGCAAGTAATGAAGATTGATTATTTATGTGGTTATGTAATGATATTTAGACTTGATGTTACTTAAGACTTATTATTTGTTTATGATTCCGTACAGATGTTTAAGGTTAAAGCAACCTGAGATTTTTATTATTATTATGCAGTTGTTGTAACCCCGTAAGGGGAGATTTATTTATTATTTCTATCTATTGCATGGTTTGCATTTATTTATGGGTAGATAGATAGATGATATTTATATAGTGAACACCAAATCCTGTGGAAATAGAAGTACCGAATTTGGGGGTGTCACAAGTTGGTATCAAAGCTGTAGGTTATGAACCTTAGGTGGGGGAAAAAACCTTAGGTAGTAGCCTTGTAGGAGATTGTGAACATAGTAGTGGTAAACTCTTATCGAGTTATAAGAAATGAATTTCTAAATTCATTGAAGATAATAAAAGACTTTATGTGCTTATGTGTTAAATTATGTGTTCACTATCACAGATTAGTAACTAAAACTTAAAATTTTGTCGGATGTTGGAGGATCTAGTCGAGCTGGGGAGGAGGAACCCCGAGTACCTACAGAGGAAGAGCCTCGAGACATTCATGTTGTCAAGGAACAGTTGGTACAGAGAGAGCCATCTCCGTTGATCACTATTGTTGGTCGGGAGCATGAGCCTAAGACTGATCCAAAGGAGGATTCTGATGAGGAAGAGGAGTTCCCACCGAACTCCATTGATGTTGAGATGTATGATGCACTTTATATTCATAACATAGAGCTGCAGGACACTGTTCAGGAGCTGAGGAAGAAGACTGTTATGCAGTAGAGTACCATCGAGCAGAAGGATAGGAAAATTGTGACTCTTCACACACGTTTAGGAAATGTGGAGTGGGATTTGGTTCACGAGAAGGGTCAAACTGAGGAGAAGAATGAAGAAATAGAGAAGTTGAAGAAAGATTTGAAAGAGAGCTCAGAAAGACTGGCATTAGCAGAGGAGGGCTGGGTAAGAGAGTCGCGCCGTGCTGATCTCGCAGAAGAGAATTGTCGTGCAAAGAAGGCTAAGCTTGGGGAGACGTACTCTACACTTCACAATGCAATGGATGCGGCCCAAGATCGAGTTATGAAGTATCCAATCTAGTTTGAAGGTCTACCATCAAATATGTTAGATCGCAGGACGATGTCTCGCATTATGGAAGAGGTGCGTGGCAAGGCTATCCAACGCCTTAATAGGCAGTGATAGTATTAGTTTAATTATGTGAAAACTATTTGGTAGTTAATGATGTAAATTCCGATGTGTTATAAACAAAGGAATATTTTGATGTTTTAAATCCTGTAGATTCTTTATCTCGGGATAGTTGATGTAAATAGCAGTGATGCTATCTTATAATGTTAAAACTTTTGAATTTGAATGAAAATGTCAGAGTTTATTTGAATTGATGTGTTTAGTGAATTATGATTGAATGTTTTAGTTAAGCCCTGAATGTTTAAGAGATTGAATAAAGACCTAATAAGCGTATGTTCTTAATAGAAATATGCCACCTAGAAGAAGACAAAACCGTCAGCAAGCACAAGAAGAACCAATGAATAACAACGACGCCAATGCTAACCCTGTTCAGCAATTGGTGAACCTTTTGGCCGGGGCAATTAAAAATCAACCACAAGCTCCGCCAAACACCTCATTTAAGGACTTCAAGGCGGTGGGACCGCCATATTTTAAGGGCTCCATAAACCCAATCGAAGCTCAGACCTGGGTGATGGAGATGGAGAAGGTGTTCGATGTCGCTAGAGTAAGGGAAGATCAGAAAACCGCGTATGTAACGTTTATGCTGAAGTCTGAAGCCAGTTATTGGTGGCAGGCAAACAAAGTACGGGGAGGTGAAGGTGTAATAACCTGGGAGATATTCAAAGAGATGTTCTTCGAGATGTACTTTCTGACCAGTTCACAAAATCAGATGGAAGTTCAGTTTCTAGAGTTGAAACAGGGGAGTATGTCAGTGGCTGATTATGCGGCAAGGTTCAATGAGTTGGCTAGGTTCGCCACATACCAAGTACATACCGATGAGAGGAAGACAAGATGATTCGAGCAGGGACTGAAGCCCTGATTGTATAACAAAGTGTCAATGTTCCAATTGAACACTTTTACTGGGGTGTTAGAGAAGGCCATACTCGCTGAGGGTGGGAGCGATGCGGTAACAAAATATAATCAAGATCAAAAGAAGAAAAAGAGTGAGAATGAAGGTAATAACAAGACTGGTGAGAGTAGCACTGGGGGTAACCATAATCAGAAGAGGAAGTGGTCTAATAACTCGTCAGCTGGAAGTCAACAAAGAGGGCAGAAGAAGAAGATCGAAGCGTGCCCAACCTGCAGAAAAACTCATTTGGGAGTTTGCATGAAAGGGAAGCGAGTGTTCTACAATTGTGATCAGGAAGGCCACATAACACCAAACTGTCCAAACCCGAAGAAGGGCGCCTGTTTCACTTGTGGCTCAAAGGACCATCTTGCAAGGGATTGTACTAAAAAGGGATCTAGAGGGATTTTAAGGTTAGAGCAACCTGGGATTTTTTATTATTATTATTATGCAGTTGTTGTAACCCCATAAGGGGATATTTATTTATTATTTCTATCTATTGCATGGTTTGCATTTATTTATGGGTATATAGATAGATGATATTTGTACAGTGAACACCAAATCTTGTGGAAACGGAAGTATCAGATTTGGGGGTGTCACAAACTCCCCTAATAGTAAATGAATGTGAATCAATAGTACACATATATGAACAAATAGTTATAATCATGTGAATCAATAGCAATTAATTGCTCATTTATCCGGTTAATTACCCGATTGGTTAATATAACCTCCAGACATCAATTATTATCGAAATAAATGTTAATTTTCACTAACACTAATAATTCCAACACAATATATCTATCAATTTCATCTTTAATCAACACGAACTTATTCATCATTAATATTATAACTCACAATATTTAACAATCAGGTCGTTCCCAGGAAATAGGGGGCTTTTCGATAAGGATTTCTCCTTATTGGTGCACAATTAGGCGACCAAACCTCTCCTTGACAGAACTTCTAGACATTGTCAATATTGCAAATAATAATATGAATAACTTTGATGTCTCAATTATTAATTTAATAATATAACATATTATACAGATGATACTGTGATAATAATTGAATCAATAATATGAGAGATATGATGTAACAATTACTGTAGCAATAATTGAGTAAAACTAAGTGACTTCTTATGTAAGCATCAATAATCAATACCGTGTGCTAATATGCAACCACGCGTATTAATGTACTTTTACTATCGGGTAGTTCAACAGTTTTTACGGTAACACTTTCGCCGTTATTTTTATAAAAAGATAATTATGTCATTTTCTTACTACGACAATACTTCCGTTGTGGGGTCCACCAATGATTATGTCGTCGTACGAATATTCCCTGTCAAAACGAATATTCCCCGACCAATCGAATATTATATAACAACTTGCTTACTTTGTAAAATTTATAAATATTACCCACAACTATAACGTTATATCAAATTCACGCCATAATATTCAAAAAATTATTTCGAAAAATTTAAATCTTTATTCATAAAATTTGGGGTTTCACAATCGTGGAGTGACTCAAACAACGACTCAACACTCGAATCTGGAGATGATGAAGATCCTCAAATGGAAAATCTTTGTCTGATGGCCAAACATGCAAAGGATAAGAAGAGCTCTGACATACATGAAGTAAGTATAGATGAGGTATTTGACTTTAACTCTACTGATGTAGATATTGATGATTTAAGAATTGCTCTATATGGCATAACATCTGATCTGCATCAATACATGAAATGGTTCAGAATTCTGTCTAAAGATTATTCTCTTCTTCAAAAGGAGAAAGACAAAGTTCAGGAAGAACTGGAAATAACTCTTTTAAATGCTAACTCTCTCTCCAAATTTGAAGCTGAAAATAAACTCCTAAAACAGACCAATGAACTTAATGCACAGAGAGTCAAATCTAACTTCTAAGATTGAGGAGCTAGAAAATACAATCTTTACACGGAATAAATCATCTTCTTCCATGGACTCCCTGATCTCTAGTCAGAGAAGTACATCTGACAGAACATGATTAGGTTTTAGGGAATCTATCTCAGAACCATATTTGGAAAAGATAAAGGAAACTAGCTCTAGTAATGTTTCAAATTTTAATAGAAGCATTACATTTGTGAAATCCTAACAAAAGGAAGAATCAGTCCATCCCTGCTCTTCTGATCCAATCAATGCCTCAAGGCATAATGGATCCCATGCTGGCCTAGGATTCAAAAAAGACAAGAGTAACTTAGACACTACTCTCCAACCTCGTAGGATCATAGAGTCGAGTAAAATCATCTCCATGAACCAACTGGGTAGGAACAGTAGATTCAAGTTTCACTCTTCACAAATCATGAATCACAAGGATATATGGAGGAACCAGTATAAAGGAAGGATTGCCAAGAACCCACATAAGTCCAAATGGAGGAAGAGTCCATATACACACACAAACATGAATCATATTAGAAGTTTTGTATGTAATAAGATTGGTCATATGGTTATGATATGCTATCATAATCTTATGCATATGAGACCCAAGGTCAAGCAAATTTGGGTTCTCAAGGGTACTAACAAAGTAGAACCCATACAAGTATGGGTACCAAAATGAGAGTTTAATCATACCATAGGAACAGAACTCCACGATCATAACCTGGTATCTGGAGAGTGGATGTTCAAGACACATGACCAGGAATAAAGCCCTTCTGTCTAACTTCATAAAGAAGGAGGGTCTGTCAGTCATCTTTGAAGACAATAGCTCTGGCAAAACAAGAGGATATGGCTTAGCTGGGAACGGTGCAGTATCTTGAAGTAAAGTATCCTATGTAGAAGGATTACAACATAATATTCTGAGCATAAGCCAACTCTGTGACAAGGGTCATCAAGTCACCTTCCTCAACAATCAATGTCAAGTCAAAGATCCGAAGACATCGTCTATAAAGCTGACTGAAATACGAGAAGGAAATGTCTACACATTTAATCTTGGTTAACTAAGCTCTAATGAAATAATATGCTTCCTGGCTAAAGCATCTGAAGAAATGAGCTAGTTTTGGCGTAAAAGACTGTCTCATCTAAACTTCAAAAGCATGTCAAAACTGGTCTCCAATGATCTAGTAACAGGCTTACCCAAGTTCAGCTTCATCAAAGAAAGGCCATGTAATGCATGTTAGCTTGGAAAACAGACTAGAAGCTCATTCAAAAGCAAAACTATCAACTCAATTTACAAGCCTCTACAGTTACTTCACATGGATCTATTTGGACCGATTCCTATGACAAGCCTTGGAGGAAAGAAATACTCATTGGTCATAGTGGATGACTACACCAGATTCACATGGGTGTTCTTTTTGCACTTAAAAGATGAAATAAGCTCCCAACTAATTAAAATGGTCATACTAGTGATGAATGAAAAAGGGAAGAAAATCAAGGCTATAAGGAGTGACCATGGTAGAGAATTTGAATTCTCTGAAATGGACCAATTCTGCACATACAATGGCATCAGTCACAACTTCTCAGCTCCACGAACTCCTCAGGAAAAAGGAGTAGCTGAGATAAAGAACATAACGTTGATAGAGGCTGGAAGAACTCTACTAGCAGCAGCACATCTGCCTGAATACTTCTGGGTAGAAGCTGTCAACACTACATCTTATACTCAGAACAGATCTCTTGTACACTTTACGTTAAAGAAGACTCCCTACAAATTGTGGAGAGGAAGAAAGCCACGTGTCAGCTACTTTCATGTGTTTGGCTGTGCATGCTATACTCTCAACAATGGAAAACAGTATCTGACAAAGTTCCAACCCAAGTTTGATGAAGAAATCTTTCTCGGATATGCCAGAGATAGTAAGGCTTATAGAGTGTTCAACAAGAAGACTCTAAGTGTTGAAGTCTCAATTCACATCATCTTTGATGAAAACAGACTTGGACAAAACAGTATTTGAAGACACTATAAACGACAATTCAAACACTATGAACGAGGTCATCGAGCTCAACACCACGATCGTAGTCCCAAAAAATGAAATCGTCAAGCCAGGAGAGGAGATTGTAGAGAGAACTACACCAAACAACAAACCTCCACATCAAAGAAGAAGAAATTGATCTTGAAGATCTCAGGCAAGAAGGCATCAGGATAGATGTTCCAACAGGAAATAGATGGGCAAAAGATCACACTCAAGACCTAATCATTGGAGATCCAAATGCAAGGGTTAAAAAAAGGGATGCCACTCAGAATAAGTGTTTCTATCTAAGCTTTCTGTCATAAATGGAACCTAAGAAGATAGAAGATGTTATGGAAGACTCCAGTTGGATAAAAGCCATGCAAGAAGAACTAAATCAATTTGAAAGAAGCAATGTATGGAGATTAGTTCCAAGACCAAGAAGTCATCCAGTCATTGGCACCAAGTGGGTCTTCAGAAACAAAATGGATGAAGATAGAGTAATAATAAGGAATAAGGCAAGGCTAGTGGATATAGGCTACTCTCAAGAAGAAGTCATTGACTACGATGAGACCTTCACACATGTTGCCAGATTAGAAGCCATCAGGATATTTCTTGCTTTTGTTGATCACATGAAATTTAAAGTATTTCAAATGGATGTCCAAAGTACATTCCTAAATGGTGAACTTCAAGAAGAAGTATATGTGGAACAACCTCCAGATTTTATCAATCCAACTCTCTCTAATTATGTCTATAGATTAGACAAAGCGTTATATTGTCTTAAACAAATACCTAGAGCATGGTATGAAACACTAACTAACTTTCTTATTGAAAATGGTTTCACTAGAGGTAGAGTAGATACCACATTATTTCTTAGAAAGCATAAAGACAAAGTCTAGTTAGTTCAAATATATGCTGATGACATTATCTTTGGTTCTACTGATGAAAAACTGTGCAAGAGATTTGCCAAGCCTATGCAGAGCAAGTTCGAAATGAGTATGATGGGTGACCTGAATTTCTTCCTTGGATTGCAAGTAAAGCAAACTGATGAAGGAATCTTCATAAACCAAGCCAAGTACATTAAAGACTTACTTAAAATGTATGGCATGGAATTAGCCTCTCCCATGAAACCACCAATTGCTCCAGCAACCAAGTTTGACAAAGATGAGAAAGGTAAAAGTATTGATATAACTCAATACAGAGGTATGATAGGATCTCTTCTGTATCTAACTGCCAGTAGACCAGACATAATGATTGCAACATGCATATGTGCTAGATTTCAAGCTAATCCTAAGGAATCACACGTGACTGCTGTAAAAAGGATTTTCAGGTATCTCAAGGGCACGCCTCACTTGGGACTTTGGTATCCCAAGGAGTCCTTTGAAATAACAAGATATATACAGATGCTGAATTTACAGGCTGCAAGATAGATAGAAAAAGTACCAGTGGCACCTGTCATTTGCTAGGAAACAGACTTGTGTCCTAGTTTAGCAAGAAGCAAAAGTCAGTATCTACCTCAAGAACAGAAGCTGAATACATTGCTGCCAGTAGCTGTGTACTCAAATCTTATGGATGAAAAATTAGCTAGTAGACTATGGGTTTGATTTCAAATCTATACATGTTCATTGTGATAACACAAGTGCCATAGCAATAACACACAATCCTGTCAGGCATTCTAGGAATAAGCATATAAAAATAAAATATCATTTCATTAGAGATCATGTTCAAAATGGTACTATATCTTTACAATACATCCCTACTAAAAATTAACTTGTTGATGTGTTTACAAAGCCTCTAGATGAATCCAGATTTAATAAATTGATAAGTGAGTTAGACATTTTAAATCTATAACCTAAACCTCTGTGCTCTAGTTTATGATAACCATGAAGATATAAAGGGCTTTGTTCAAGATCGTATAGATGACTGAAGTAGGATGACGATCGTAGAGCTGCATCGACATGATAAAGGAGCATCTTGTGATGACAATATTTCCAACAAATTCAAGCAATCCCACTGACGAGCGCCTCAAGGACAAACCTGATCCTTAGTTCAATCTAATAGGTTGGCCCTCACTGAGCTACCTTAACCCAGAAGGAATGCTTAGTCAAAGTTCATCACAAAGACCAGGGCAGACAACGTTCGTAGAGCAGATTTAGAAGTGAACTCAACGATCATAGTGTAATCTTAAAGATCGTAATGCAACCTCGACGATCGTAGTCCTCCCAAAGGATTCACTAGCTCAAGAAGAGCTAAGGGCAGATCAGTATTTTCCACTTCAGCTAAAATCGTGGAGCCAAGCATGACATGACACATGCCCCACTATGCAGATCGAGTGGAGGGAAGTTACAAGTACAGTTTAAAAAGGTTCTTTTAAAAACTCACCTTAGAAGTTCAAAAAGCTTATTTCACTCTCTCTACAAGCAGAAACCCTAGTCTTCAGAAAATGCCCAACCAACTTCAGTGCAAGAAAATCAATGGCAGCTTCAAACGATATCACTAGTTACCGACTCTGCTTTAATGAGTTCAAGACAGCTGACCCTCAATTTCATAAAATTTTATCTCTATTGAAGAAAGCTGGTCTTGAAGAAGCTCTGGGCACCAGCATATGGATCTACCCGAAGCTGGTGAATGAGTTCTACAACAATGGAGTTTTTGAGAACGACACCATCATCACAAAGGTCAAGGGAGTACAAATTAAACTAAAAGCTGAAGATATAAACCTAGCCCTAGGTTTCAAATTAAAGGGACTTCTATCTATAGAGGTCATCGACTTTCATGAAGGACTAAAGAAGATGCATCACAAGAAGTTTCAGACCGTCAAGAGATACAAGAAGAAAGAGGTTCCCCAAAAGTATGAGTTTTTGGCAGATATTGTTGGTAAATGCATATGTTGTAAGAGCTCTGGCCATAACTCTGTGAATGAAGTACAACTTAAGCTCATGACATCAATATGCTTTGGGATTCATCTCAACAATATAGCCCTACTTATCGATTGGATTGGGAAATATATACTCAGTTCAAAGAAATCAAAGAGCTCTGGAAAGATGCTTTATGGGTGGTTTATAAGCATCATCCTGCAATCAGCTCTAGATGACAAAATTGGGGATAATTAAGGAGAATCTATCAATCCCAACATAAGGATGACCTAGCAGCTGTTTCAAAACTGGAACAGAAATCCAGCAGAAAATGTTAAAATGATGTCTGAATCAAGTGGAAGGACTGGTGAAGTGAAGGAGTCAGGACTACCAGGGAACTTGTTAGTTGGAAAGGAAACTGATGAAGAAGAAGAAATCAATAAATAAGAACCCATTGCCTTGGTCAGAAAAAAGCAAGGGAAAAAGGAAGATAAAAGCCCAGACAACAGAAGAGTCTGAAGAAAGTTCAGGCAATAAAAATCTGAAGAAAATGAAAGGGAAGGAACTTCAGTCTGAAGAAGAAAAAGAATAAGATAGAGCTACCATAAGTCCAAAAAGAATAAGATAAAACACAGCCATAAGTCCAAGAAATCTTCTGTCTCTTCGATCGTAGAGTCATTACCGATCGTAGAGTCCAGACTTGACACCAATCCAGAAGAGGATGCTGCAACAGCTTCTCAGCTTGATAAAACTTTCAAAGCTGAAGCTGAAGAATGTACTGAGGTTGTGGTTCAGCCTAAGAAAAGAAAGAGGAAGCTTGTCAAGAAATACATTCTTGTCAATGAAGGAGTATTAAAGGAGGAAGACAGAAGAATAGCTGTTGAGAATGGGTTACCCGAAGCAAGTAAGGAGAATAAAGTTTGAGTTAAGAGAGAGCTTCCTGAAGTACCTACACTAGAGAATGCTCTAATTGAGGGGGAGCTGCTTGAAGCTCAAATGGATGATCGAATTGAGGGGGAGCCTCACGAAGTCCCTATGTCAGAAAAGGCTACAGGTGAGGAGGAATTGCCAAGAGATCACCATGAACTTTCCTCAGTCCCTCAAGAGATCCTAGCTTCAGACACTGTAGAAATAGAAAGGATAGAAGCTATGGAGGCTGAGAAAGTAGATGAGCAAAGTAGAGATGTGGAGATGATTGATGTAGTGGAAACTTCAAATGAAGACAGAGAAGAGGATGACGAAGTTGAGATTATTGCAGTGGGCTGGGATGGATTTAGGAGAGCCAACTACAATTAACTTTTCTCCTATATACCTATGATGCCTTTTCACAGAGCCCAAATCCTCAACTCCAAGGATCACATGTTCTGGACCTTCAAATCCTTTCCAGCAATCTCTATGCTAGCTCATGGATTTACAGGCAACCTCACTTTTACCTAAAGCTAATCACTAATGGTCCCTCTTCAGATAATGGGCGTGAGTTACAATCCATTCCCATCTCTTTCAGGGCTAATCACTGTCCACCATCAACTTTTAACCAATTCTATGAATTACCAAGATGGTTGGAAGTGATACTACATCCAATAAATCAATTTCCAGTCACAGAATCCCAACATTCTGCAACTGATGAACCAAATGTGGACAATTTTGTATTGATCCAATCTCCTACCATCTCTCACTCTACGATTACTGATCCTAATCCAAGCGTAGAGTCACCTCCTCCTAAGACTCAAACTCACACACCTTCTTCTCCATCAGACATCCCTTCCTCATCAACCAATAACTATTTTAATCTTGATCTTGCTCTCTACAATATGCAAGATCAACATAAAAGAGCCTTTCCTCCAAATAATCATCAACTTCTTGAACTTATATCAGATCTTCCTACCAAAACGGAATTATTTGAAGCATCTTAGAAGGTGACCAAGGACATACAAGAAGATCTTGAAGTTCATTCAGATCTTTTTCATATGAGGCTGACTCATTTGATCGATGTTGCCAACACACTCCCCAATAATCTAAGTACTGAGCTTACAAAGAAGCTGAGGGAGATCATAAAGGAAATAATTTAGAGCATCAATGAAAAGGATCAAATTCATTTTCAGGCTGCTAAGAAACACAAATAAGTAGTTCTTCTTCAGCAAAAGACTCAAGAATCTCAAAATAAGCTTATGATGAAGAGTCTCACAAGTCTACGAACCCAAATAAAAGAATTCCAAACTTTCTCCATGGGCCAAATGCAACAAATAGAAACTGTCTTGGCCATTCTACAAAAGAGAGAATCTCAAACTGATTCTCTGTTACAAGAAAATCGTGCAGACATTGCTCACTCCTAGAATCAGCTCCACGAGCTTATACAAGGTATGCCTCAACTTTCTAAAGATATTCGAACCCTTGATGCTAACATAAAGGGGGAGAATAAAAGGGGAGGAAAAAAAGGAAGAGGCAAAGGAAAATTTGCTCAATCTTCAAGGAGTCCTCCTACAAGACAGCTTCACCATTAGACTCCACAATCTGAACAGCAACAAATTATCATGGCAAAACCACTAAGGAGTCAAGGGCCTTCTCCCAGCTCACAAGGGGTGACCACCACAGGCCTAAGAATGCCAATTGGAGATCATGCATTCATGAATAGACACGATCATTCGGAAAGGCTAAGTTAAAGTGAGCTGAAAAATATAGCATGGAGAGACAAAGTCAACAGGAGAAGAAGAGCTGCAGAATATGCAAATCCTCCAAGGAACAAAAAGCAGAAGAAATAGAGATAAGTTGAAACTCATTTCTTATTGATGTTATTAAGCTTAATTGTAATATCTGTCTTTATAAACATCAATAAATTCATGCTTATTCTCTAGAGGTTTTAGCTGCTCGCTGAAACACTAAATCATTTTTACTTTCTAGCAACTGCATTTAGAAATTAATAATCATGATATAAATCTTCTTGGTTATGTCAACATCAAATAGTGGGAGATTGTTGAGAGATTGCATATTTAAAATTTGATGTTGAAAGTAAATATTCATGATTATATGTAAAGTCCTTCAGTCCTTCAAGGAACACATGCACAAGGACTTAGTGATAGATCAAACTTGTTAGGTTAATCTGAACTTTAATATTTATCATTCTGTAAATGAATGTATAGAAGAAAAGATCAAAGCTGTTAGGTTGATCTATATCTTGAGATGTAATAGATAGGCTTTAGCAGAATCGTAGATCATCGAGAATCGTATTTGGTCTGCTTTAGAAGGACTCTCATAAAATTGTAGAGTGACCCAAATGCCTGCCAAGTCTAACTCAAGAATCGTAGAGTGCTATCTTAAAAACGAAAAGTTTACAAAATAAGCAAGTGAAGATCATAGAGTACTGGAACTTAACAGAAATTGCAGTGTCCTCATCCTTCAGTACCAAATCAAGCTCCAAGGTGGCAAGACACCACGATCAAGATCGTAGTGGATCATCTGTCTACATCAGAAGCATCGAGTAGTATCCATTATTTTAATAATAAAAATTAACACATGTGGAATGGATTATAGACGTTGAGAGTATCGGGAGTCCCAATAACACTACAGTCATCCTTAGTTTGTAACAAAGAAATGTATTGAAGAAGCAAAGAAAAGTACTATGAGTCAGCAGAAAGCACCTTTTCAGGTGTTAGGTGAGATATCAGTCTGCAATGTCAGCGGGCCAGACAGCTTGACAAAAGATTTCCATAAAGTCACCATCAATGCTCATAAATGTCAAATATAATTAATGCTTCAATGGACGTCTTCCAACGGATGCATTTCAAAGACACCTTATATGTAAAAGAAAAGATGATGCAAGAACTAAGCAAGCATACAACAAAAACACTGAAGAACACTCAATGTTCAACTCTACGATCTGAAAAGAAAGCTTTCTCAGTTACTTAGTTCTTTCAAACTCAAGCTGAACGGGTACTGAGTAGCACCATTTAAGAACTCAACTATTATAAAGTGAAGAAAGAAGTTTCAAGTCAGAAGGACTTGAAGAGTTCTAAGTGAACTGAGAAGTACCATGTCTGCTGGACTTGAAGAGTTCAATAGTGAACTAAGAAGTTCAAAGATTGTTGATATTGAAGGAATCTATGACATTCAAAGATTGTAAAGATATCCTTAGTGGATTTCCTACTCGAGGAGTAGAAGAGTGGACTAGGAGCTTGAATGCTCTGAACCACTTAAAATCATTGTCTCTATTGTATTCTTGACATAACTGCTATAACTATTTAACTCATATTAACTCGTTATATCTTAAAAGTAAAACAAACCAATCTCAATTCCTATGTGATTAAATCATTATCAAAACTAACAAGTATTTTGAAATGAAAAGAATTTAAAAATATCTATTCAACCCCCCTTATAGATAACTTTTGTGCCTCTAGAAACTAACATGATTTTTTACTTCCCGACTTTGTCATGCTCATTTGTTTTAGGTTATGATCTTGGTTGTTGTTAGTATATGGTATGGTCAGTTCTTAAATTCTGAGTCTATGCTCGACCCGAGGTCATTCATTCCTTAATATAAGTCATTTTAGAGAAATACTTTTTGTGACGCCCCCAAAATAGATATACATCACCTATCTTGAGTCACCAAATACATGGTACAAAATTCAAATACAACTTAATAATACAACTGTCATATAAAATATGACAAAACATAAAATGAGAGTTTCAATATGAATATTGTCTTCTAGACAGTATTCAAACTCAAATGGAGTCCTCAATACATTTATTATCACCCTATTTCATAGAATAGTGAGGACTACTAATGCAAACATCTGGACCGTCACCCCGTTCCCCAACTAGTCCCGTCTACATTTTCATTTCCTGAAGAGAACAATGAAAGCAAAAGGGTGAGCTCAACTAGCCCAGTAAGAAATATTATGACTAAGATAATGCAGAATAATTTATCGTTAGCCTTCAACAGTGTTAAACTGATAAAATATAACAAACAACAAGTTTAACTGCAGTGGAACAAGAAATCCATTAGAAGAGTCAAGTAGAGCATAAAATCTACTATTTTCTATTATTTAAAAGGTTTTTCATCACTTTTATCGCTGAGACTCAGCTTAATAAATAATCCACATCATCAAATCACCCCTGTACTACGGCCAATGATATTTCTTAGTATCACGACCACAAATTATTCATGCACTACGGACCAAGGATATTCGTGTATTCATCAATGGTTATGATCATGCCAACAACTGTCCACCAATGCACTACGGGCCAATGAAGACTTTTACCACATCTTTTGTAACATTACGGTCATGATTATACCGAACAATCCCTGGTTATAATCATACCAAGTCCATCTATGCACTACGGCCACAAATGAATTTCAACATAATATAAGCGTGAGGATGATGACAATGATATAAAAATTCAATTAAATGAAAGCAAAAGATAAATTTTTCAATATTTATAATTTAATTTATCCAGAAATCAATAACGTCCAAATTATCAACATGATACTGCTTTGTGGAGTAAAATTTAAGAATAATATTGTACCAAAAATAATTTGGACCGAAAATGAATTAATTTTTATCATGAATAGTACACCGGGTGAATAGTACTCGAGTGAATAGTACCCCGTGAATAGTAATTCAGGAATAGTACCCCGTGAATAGTACTCCCTCGCTGCCAACTTTTAAACTAACATATATATATAGTACTCCATCCCGTGTCAGCCAAAAACCTTCCCCCCCACCTTTCATTTCATTTTACAAACGTGGGCCCACATGTGGCCCCCACCTTAATATATTAAATAATTTTCTACCGATTATTTTGAAAAATGGATAAATAGAGGTCCATAAAATAAGCAAAATTTACATCTAATACTTCATAAATATTAACTCAATATTTTCAACAACATTTATCATCTTTATTATAATTCATAATATTTAACAACCAGGTCGTTTTCAAGAAAGAGGGGGCTTTCCAATAAGGATTTCTCCATATTGGCGCGCAATTTTATTATCTAACCTCTCCTTGACAGAACTTCTAGAAATCATCAATATTACAAATAATAATATTAATAATTTCATCATCTCAATTATTAATTTAATAAAATATTATGCAGATAATACTGTTACAATAATTGAATCAATAATATGAGAGATATGATACAGCAATTACTATAGCAATAATTGAATAAAACTGAGTGACTTCTCACGTGAACATCAATAATCAATACCGTGTGCTAGTATGCAACCGCATATTACTGTACTTTTACTACCGGGTAGTTCAACAATTAACATTAAAACTTCCGCCGTTATTTTCATAAAAAGATATTTCTGTCGTTTTCTCATTCTGACAATAATTACGTTATGGGGTCCACCAATAATTATGTCGTCGTACAAATATTCCATGTTAAAACGAATATTCCTCGACCAATCGAATATTTTATAACAACTTACTTACTTTGTAAAATTTATAATTATTACCCACAACTATAACATTATTTCAAATTCACATCTTAATATTCAAAAATGATATTTATAGAATAATCCTTCTTTATTCATAAAACCTGGGGTCTTACATCCTTCCTTTCTTATGAAATTTCACCCTCAAAATTAAGGTACATACCTAGTATGACGAATAGGTGAGGATACCTTGATTTCATTTCAGATTCTAACTCCCAGGTCATTTCCTCAACATCGTGGTTACTCCACAAAACTTTGACTTGAGGTATAACCTTGGAGCGTAGAATATGTTCTTTCTTATCCAAGATTTTAACAGGTACCTCTTCATATGTTAAATCTTTTGTTATCTCGTCTAGTTCTAATTCAATAATGTGGTTCGGGTCTTTCACATATTTACGTAACATAGATATGTGAAAAACATTATGAACACGAGACATACTTGGCGGTAAGGCGAGTCTATAGGCCACAGTTCCTACGCGGTCGAGGATTAAAAATGGGCCAATAAATCGAGGATTGAGATTTCCTCTCTTTCCAAATCTCGTAACTCCTTTCCATGGAGCAACATGTAACAACATATGATCTCCAATATTGAATTCCATATCCTTTTGATATAGATCAGCATAACTCTTTTGTCAATCTTGTGAGGTTTTTATACATTGTCGGATCGTTTGAATCTTTTTTGTAGTCATACGTACCAACTCCAGTCCTAACAACGTTGCTTCACCCACCTCATCCCAGCATACTGGAGAACGACACTTTCTTCCATACAACACCTCAAATGGAACCATGCCAATACTTGTTTGATAACTGTTATTGTAAGGAAACTCCACCAATGGTAAGAACTTATCCCAACTTCCTTTGAAGTCAAGGACACAGAGTCTTAATAAATCTTCAAGAGTTTGAATGGTCCTTTCCGACTACCCTTCCGTCTGAGGATGATATGCTAAACTAAATTATAAATTCGTGCCCATGGCTTTTGGTAAACTAACCCAAAATCTTGAAGTGAATCTTACGTCTCGATCAAAAACTATGGATACTGGCATACCATGCAGTCTTACAATCTCATTTATATATAATACGAGCAAGACGTTCAAGTGTATAAGTTTCTCGTATTGGTAAGAAATGAGCAGACTTGGTCAATCTATCAATAATGACCCAAATTGTGTCTATGCCTTGAGAAACCTTGGGAAGACCAGTGACAAAATCCATGGTAATGTCCTCCCACTTCTATTTTGAAATTTCAAGTGGTTGCAATGGACCTTTTGGCACTTGATGCTCTGACTTGACTCGTTGACAAGTTAGACACCTTGAGATAAACTCCGCTATCTCTCTCTTCATATTGCTCCACCAAAATGTATATCGAAGATCACAATACATTTTAGTACTCCTACGATGGATTGTAAACGTTGTTTTGTGTGCCTCCATCATGATTTTATACTTCAAATCAGAATCGTTAGGAACACAAAGTTTGGAGTTAACTCAAAGTATTCCTTCTTCATCGATTCTTGCTTCCGGCATAGCACCTTCTTGCACTTTCTTCCTCATACGCATCAGCTCCAGTCTATAGCTTTAGCAGCTTTAACTTTATCGATTAAAGTCGGTTCTACTCGTATATTTGCCATCATCACATGGGTCCCTAGAGTCTTTAACTCTATCTCCATCCTTTTTAAGTCATACAAAATGGGCCTTTGCGTTGACAATAACGCACTCGTACCTGCATATGATCTTCTACTCAATGCGTCAGCTAATACGTTTGCCTTTCCATGATGGTATTGGATGGTATGATCATAATCTTTCAACAGTTCAAGCCAACGTCGCTGTCGCATGTTGAGCTCCTTTTGAGTGAAGAAATGTTTGAGGCTTTTATGATCCGTATAGATCTCCACCTTTTCTCCATACAGGTAATGCCTCCAAATCTTAAGTGCAAAAATGACAGCTGCCAACTCTAGATCATGAGTAGGATAATTCCTCTTATATTCTTTGAGTTATTGAGAGGCGTAGGCTATGACTTTCCCATGTTGCATGAGAACACATCCTAAACCTTTGCCTGAAGCATCACTGTAGATGACAAATCCCTCCGAGCCAGATGGTATTATCAGAACAGGTGCTGAAATAATTCTTCTCTTGAGTTCTTGAAAACTCTTCTCACATTTCTCGCTCCAACTGAATTTTGTATCTTTTTGAGTCAGCTGAGTTAATGGAGTAGCAATTTGAGAAAATCCTTCCACGAATCAACGATAATAACTAGCTAAGCCGAGAAAGCTACGTACTTCGGTCACTGACTTAGGTTGCTCCCAGCTTTGAATTGCCTCAATCTTTGCCGGGTCAACAGATATTTCGTGATTTGATATCACGTGCCCAAGGAATGTTACTTCCTCAAGCCAGAACTCGCATTTCTTCAACTTGGCATATAGCTTGTTTTCACGAAGCTTTTGGAGTATTAGCCTCAAATGTTGCTCATGATCTTCATGACTTTTGGAGTATATGAGTATGTCATCAATAAAGACAACCACAAAATGATCTAAATATTCCTTGAATACTCGATTCATCATATCCATGAAGGTAGCAGGAGCATTAGTCAATCCAAAAGACATGACTATGAATTCATAATGCCCGTACCAAGTTTTAAAAACTGTCTTTGGAATGTCATCGGTTTTATTCTTCAATTGGTGATATACGGAACGAAGATCAATCTTTGAAAAGAATTTGACACCTTGCAGTTGGTCAAACAGGTCATCAATGCGAGGCAGCAACAGGTATCTATTTTTGACAGTGACATGGTTCAACTCCCGATAATCAATATAAAGTCACATACTCACTTCTTTCTTCTTCACAAATAGAACAGGAGCACCCTAAGGAGACGTATTAGGATGAATGAAATCGATGTCTAACAATTCCTGCAGTTGGGCCTTTAACTCCAGAAGTTTAATAGGATCCATTCGATATGGGGCTTTGGGAAATGGGTTCTTTATCGGGTTCAAGGTCAATAAAAAATTCAATTTCACGCTATGGGGGTAGGTCAGGAAGTTCTTCAGGGAATACGTCAGGGAATTTATTAACAATAGCAATATCATTCAAAACTGACGTATTTTTGTTTAAATCCGTGACATGAGCTATGAAAGCCCGACATCCTTTTTCAATAAACGAATATCTTTATGGCTTAAGATAATAGTGATTGATTTTAATGGTTTGGTTGCTTGAATTCGCATAATAGGTTGGTTAGGAATATGAAATCTAACAACCTTACGAAAAACAATCAATTTTTGCATGATGAGTAGTTAACCAATCAATCCCTAGAATTACAAAGTTACAGTCTAATTTCTCCGGAGTCAAATTTAAACGTTGAGCGAAAGTAGGAGAAATAAAAAAATAGGTAGAACCGGTATCAAATAAGGTATAGAATTCACTACAGTTTATGATAAGCCTACCCGTGACGACCTCGTTCAGGTTCCTTACTTTCTGGGAGGTCACAACAAACGCTCTCCCTTGAACTACTGGTTTTGACTTGTCTGGGATGGTATTTGGTGTCACCGTTCCAATTGGACTTGGCTTCCCTGTACGACAAAATCTAGCTAGGTGACCTTCTCTTCCACAATTGTATCACGTTTTGGACTGCTGCGCACAGTTTGGACTGATGTGTCCCTCCCCTCCGCATTTGAATCATATGATAGGTGGTCGTTCTCCTTCCTTAACAACGAGTGTTGGTGCTGACGTCTTTCCATCATTGTTGAATCTCCTCTTCTTGAAATATCCACTTTTATTGTCTTGGCCATGATTACCACCGAAGTGGTTACCATTTCTGGCATGTTGATTTCCTCCACGTTTGTTGTCACCGCTTTGATGACTGCTACCACTGGTATTATCGACTTTTCGACTGCTCTCTTTTGGTTGGGTTGACTCATTATCGCACTCTAATAACTGAACCCTATTTACAACATTTGAATACAAACATAGTTTGTGAGAGATAAGGTATTGACGTATCTCAGGTTTCAAACCACTTAGAAACATCCGTGTCTTTCTCTCCTCGTTATCAACTAAGTGGGACGCAAATCGGGACAACTCGATAAACTTGGCTTCGTACTGCAACACAGTAATATTGTTTTGATCCAGCTTGATGAACTCTACCTCTTTCATGTGACTGTTGGGTAAAATCTATATACGCACAACACGCAAGTATACGTGATCAACAAGTAATAATGTGATAAGTTGAGTATCGTTCCCACAGAGAATTATTTAATAAGAATTACCAATTACTAACATATGACCAATTTAATCTTATTTAAACAAATAATTTAATAATTTAATTTAAAATAATTAAATAAACTATTACTAACTATCCCTAGAATGAAACAAGATATTGAAGACTTGATATTACAATTTCACTTATTGTTACATTTAAATCAACACACTTCCTATTAAGCCAAATTATTTATACTGGATTGTTAATCAAGAACACGAAAGTGAAATATGGCCATCTCTCAATGCACCATACTCATATCAAATCAAATACACAGATGATAGAATCAATTTGAACACCCTAATTAACTAACCCACTATATCTTTATGTAAATTAAAATTAAAAAGGGTTTAAGTTCAAGTTCTTATTAGACTACATATGGCGTAAAGGCATATCTCTATCCTAAACAGAAATCATGAATTTCATCTATGCAGAAATCACAAACACATGTTATCATGATCAGATCTAAATCTATATTTCATCTCTCGAGTTCATATAGATTATCAAGGTAATCGTTAGCTAGGCAATTAAGCAATTCATTACAAATCATAATAGACAATCCAAATATAGCTACTAAGACTAACAAAGAAGCATATCAAAGTGAACTACACAATAAGATCCATAGTAATCTCAAAATAGAGTTTAATTCATAAATAAACTAGAATCCATCATCCACAATTGATTAAGAATTAAAAAGAATACAAATAAATAAGAAAAGAAATTAGAATTGAGATAAACAAATCTGCATTCTCTTGCTTCCAATTTGATTCTCCAATGATAATCAATAGCTTCAATCTTCAATTCTAATCCAATCTAGGGTTCCTAATCTAAAAAAGAAAGTAAAGAATTGGATTCTAGAAATCTATCCCAAGAGGGATTTTATAAAGTCATAAAATTAGCCTCCCAATCCAAGTTAAACTCAAGTATTTAGAGTTATAATGAACATCCTAGCAAGTTAGGCAACTAAGAATCCTATTCTAGCTCAATTTGGACATTAAATAACCCAATTTGACTCAATTCTCGCCGCCTAGCGCGCTCAGCGCTGACCCTAGGCCTTTCTGGCGTTGTTTGCGCTACTGTAGCAGTGTTTCTGGTGTCCTAGCGTGCTCCTAGCGCAATCCGCGCAACGCGTAGTTTCTGCTGCGACGTCCTTTGGTAAAACATGCATAACTTTTGATCCGCTTGAAATTACGGGGCCTGCCACCTATCAAATCGAAGATAACGATGAGATCTACAACTTTAAGTTTTTGAGCTTTGACAGATTCGAATTTTATCAAGGCGGAAATCGGGTTTGAAGTAGATGCTATGTAAATGGCAAGCATGACAACTCTTAGTTTTGATCTTCATTGATAAAAAGGCCATAACTCTCGCATCCGAGCTCCGATTGAGATGATTCAAGATGTTCCGGAAAGCTAAGAAGTAGAACTTCAATAAAATCCAAGTTCCAAGCCTAGAACAAGCATCTAACTTGGTGTCAAAAGTCCTTCAATATTCCCTTCTTGCATTTGATTACGTATTTTAGTCCAAAAGATGTCCGAATTATTTTTTCTTGCTTCTTCATGCCAATGTCATGTCATAGTCTAAAAAATAACATAAAATGTATGAAAAGTAACTATGAAGGATAAATATAAGCAACTAATTCAAGTAACAGATACCGGATAAGTAGGTATAAAACCTACTTATCAGTGACGAATACTTTTGGGAAAGTACTTGTCGTTGAACAGTTCTTGGAACTTCTCCCAAGACTTTTTGAGTGCAGCAGGTTGGGTACGCTTTACAAATTCCCACCGATAATCTGCCTGTCCTCGCAGCATGAAGGTGGCAAATGGAACCTTTTGAAAGTAGTATGCACACAAGCCAATCATGTTTGATGATAAAGCATATATTTTATAACAATCTTATTCATTTATTAAAGGCTTTTAATTATCTACATGATGTTGTTTTATAATATGTGATAAACCCATAGTTTTAAGCAATGCTTTTAGAATAATGACGATGATCATTCTAATGAGATCTAAATTCTTAGAAAGCTTAAAACTAAAATAGTTCCCAATCGTTGGATTAATAAATTGGGAATTAGTGAATCCGGATAGATTGGTACATACGTTGCTTGCTTATTAGATGAGGATGATTGATCTCATGATCATTTGTGTGGAGACACTAAAGCAAGTATGTAGGTGCTTATTAGAGAATAAGTTCACTGAACGTGGCTCACTAAGGAATATCTAATGGAGTTTTACTTGTCTGTCAATAGGAATTCCTAAAGTGATAGTAATACAAGTGATCCTTGGACTTGAGATCATCATAGTATCTTGTATATGATGAGTTATACTTTGACTTAATTCTTAAGACCCTTAGGGTATATCAAAGGGTATGCTTGGGTATAATAAGTTGTACATGAAAATAATGTATGATCAATAAAGAATCTATCACTTCTAGTAAAAGAAGAGAAATGTCATATGTGATTCGATAAATGACAACCCAGAAGTCCTTGGCCAAGGCAGAATACAATTAGAAAGGACTTTCTAAATTGTATTATTTGGAGTTGTGCATTTAAGAGACGAAATACATATAATTAAATAAAATAAGACTTGACAGTAATTCCATGTCTTATATTTAATTGGGACATTGTATGGTGGAAGGATTGAATTGTACGGTAACTATTTACTCAAAAGTTCTTTTATGATTAATGTTGATATCTATATTATCTGGAAAGTCGTTGATCGCTAGGGAGGCTTATCCCTATTATAGAATAAAAATTATTTATTTAAATAAATTAATAATTTAATTTATTTATTTAAATAAGATTAGAATTGTTCTAATTGATTTATTCACAACCGGTTTAATAAGGAGAACCTAAAGGGTCACACCATAAAAGAACTAATAATTATTTAAGAAGTTAATGGCATAATTGTAATAATATGTTAAGTATATTTAATTTAATCTATGGTGATAGAATAAATTAAATAGCTTAATATTTAATATTTAATATTTTGTAAATATTAAATATATAAATTAATAAGAGGAGTTTTATTAATATTATTACAATTATTATTATTTTAATTTCTAAAGAGTTAAAAATTAATTTAATATTAGTACTCTCATTTATTCCTAATAAGATTAGGAGGCTAATGAATTAAAAGATTTTAATTAATTATTCCTAATAAGACTAGTTGCTAGCCCGTGCAATGCACGTGCTAGTTTGAATAATTCAAAAATTTTAAACTACATAACTAATCCTTCACCCTCAAAATCAAGCCACGACTAAAAGTTCAATCAACAAATAGTACATCAAAATCAAAGTTCTAAGTGAAAATTAAAATTAATATACCTCGTGAACAAAGGTCTCCCATTCATGTTTAGAGATACGGGAATGAAACCAAACTTGTTAACCTAAAATTAACAAATAAATGTCCTACTTTCGAAAACATAAACAGTTCATAAAGTGGATTGCATTACGCTGCCTTCATGTACTCCCTCTTTCCAAGAACCTTCATAGAATTCTTAATTTTGATATTGATTCTTTCCAATCCCGTGTTGAATGTTCAACCACCAAGAGACAGATCCATCCAGACCGGTAAAAGTGTCAAAACCATGAAGGTAACCCCCTAAGAAATAACCCTCATATATTTCTCCTGATGGTCAAAGAACCTTTCCTTTCCCAGTCATTTTTCCTCCTTCTCAATCACCCTTATAAAGTGTTCTATTTGACCAAGTATATTGTATACTTACCATTACCATGAGGGAATGTTCCCTTAAAATTATCAAGATAGACATCTCCAATTGAAAAGATGTTCTCAAGACTCCTGAAACGTAAATACTACACGAATTAAAACATCATTAATTACACTAAAGCACATTTAAAATGAACTCTAAATCTTTAATAATGCAAAGCAGTATTTTCCACCAAAAAGAATCATGGATGCTAAAGAGCAGAACTACCTTTTGCTGCTCTCCATGATCAGTGAATGATAAATGATCAACCAGACCAAAATGACATTCAATGACCTCTTCTCAAAATTCAAGCTTATGTGAAGCTAGCTGAACAATCATTAAATCATTCTTTTAAATCAAAAGATGGCACACCACACCAATAGAAGTTATAAGTCTGGAACTGGCTTTATATATTGTGACATAACATTGACTGAATAATTTTTGTATTAGCATGAAAGGTAAGAACGGATTTATTAGGTCTATAAGATAAGTTTCTTTCTATATAGCAGAAAAAGAAAGATCTTGTCAAGAGTGTGAAAGCAAGTTATGTAAACTATAATACTAACAGCAAATTTCATGAATTCATCTAAAAGGAGATTTATCTCCACGGTAAGCAAATTGGTAATATTAGCTCTCCAAAATTGCATCGTTCTAAAATAAATCTACAAAATAACACGACTTTCTTTGCACAATTACAAATGGTTTTTAAGTAGTTTAATGATAGGAATTCAATCAGTGAGAAGATTTTACAACTGCAATGTCTCCCCACTCTCCAAACACCCTTAACTATTATAAACACAAAATTTAATATTTAAACTTGTAAAAATATATATATTAATCAATTCCCTCTTTCCGTTTTTTTGAATGTCCCAAAAGCTTGTAACATCAGTTTTTATGTTATGTTACCTAAGGGTGAAAGCAAAGGCGAGAATAAGGAATAAAGAGAAGGTAAAAACAATGAACCTATCCTTGTAAGGACTAAGCAACAATTCAGTACCATTAGAGAAACAATTTCCAAACTTTATAACGAAAAGCTTACCAATTGCAATGTTGCCCGATTTACATACTCCTCAACAGGCCATGAATTTGGAGTCAAGGTATGAACTGAAGTCGCCCTAGCTCTGGAAATAGCTCTTGCAGAACTTTAACAGCGCCCATGTTTCTGCAAGAAAGATTGTCCTATCAAAAGAAGCAATAATAGTAAGTACTTGATTTAATATTGAAGTTTCAAACATATGAAATAAAGAGGTGGTCTGAACAGGAGATACCATTATAGTTACACGATATGAATTCTTCAAAAGTTGGAGGGAAGCATGAGAACCAATATAGCCCGCACCTCCAGTTACCAATACGTGTATAACCCCGGGTTCATGAACCGAAAACTAAAAAATGACATATAGAAAGAAACATAAAATCAGTATGCACTGATTGATAATGTTTTCTGATAAGTAAATAATTCATAAAAGCATCAACCACATTCTAAATAACTAAAAATAATTTCAAAAATTACACTCTTATTTATCATGCATTTGGACTCCAACTGAAAGTACTCCACTTCATTTGTACTCGTGTAGTATGTTTATGATGTAAATCATTGGTTGAACTTCAATTCTAACTTACAAAAGGATACAAAATGGAAACATAGCGCAGAAGTTAATTTAAAGAGCGAGAGCAATGAGTAAAATTGAATAAACATGACCTTGTTACTAAAAGTAAAGTAAAAATTAAATGTTAAAATTTGTTAAATATCTGGATCTAAAGATGACATTATATATATTAAAACACAACCACAAAGCACTATAGGAAAATAGTTATACTCAACAAAACTAAATTCCATTAATTGTGTCATTTGGAATTTGACAGGATCATTGTTTTTACAAATATTTGATCGAGCATTAGGTTCTCACTCTTCATTCAGTAGACCACTGCTTCAATCCTAAGTTAGAAATAATAAAATTGGAATACATATAAATATATGTTGAGATGGAAATCTAAGAAATACAATAAACAATGTTCACCATAAGCTGCAAGTTTCTAAGCTTTCTCATTCCAAAGCAATGCATGTTTTAAAAAGTAAATTGTGAGAAAAACAATTTGGTATAATCTATTTGACATGTATTAATAAAACCATATTTATTTACAGCCAATGAACAATTGACATAGATAAATTAATCTAGCAAAAATAAAATAAAATACATTAACATAAATAAAAAATTATAGCCTACGAAAGTAACTATCAGTCGTTGGAACTTAAGCTTTCTGGGTTAACTTCATTGCATAGATCATTTTAACAAATAATAATCATCAAGAATTTGCACAATGTCTAATTGAGACATATTTGAAAGATAATAAACAGAAGACTAACATAAGTTTTTCGAGATTTTGATCGAGTAAAAAATGGAATTTTGGGTTTGAATTTTGATGGAATGGCGTTAAAAGAGGAGAAGACAGAATCCAATCCATCCAACAACTGTGCTTGGCTTCAATTTTGTAAAAGCTAATTATGTTAATTATAAATAAGTTAAAAGTTACCATAAAATCACGGGAAAAAAATAAAGCATTGAAAAAATAGAACTTCTTTAGAGATGATTATTTGTAATTTCAGAATTCACCAACAAAAAAGTTAAATTTCTTCAAAAACTAAAACTAAATTTCATTCAAAAAAAGGAAAACCTGATTTGTTCTCAAAATTGAATAAATCGGATCGAAAAACCCTACAAATTACATCAAAAAATTTTAATAAAACAAAAGAAATAATCATCAATTACCTGATATGTTCTCGAAATCGAATAAATCGGATCGATCGAGCGATTTTAAGCCCACAAAACCAAAATCGAGTGTGGTTCAGGAAAGAGAAGGACAAAGCGATGTCAGATCTGTAACAAAAGAGTAAAATTTAATAGAATATAAAGCCAATAAATCCACATAAACATACGAATATATATATATATATATATATATATATATATATATATATATATATATATATATATATATATATATATAAGTGGAAGAAGTGGTAGAAGGAGATGGGGAAGTGGAACTCTCTAGAAGTGGAAGTGGAAAGAGAAAGAGGAAGATTAAGAGGAAGAGGGGTGGAACAAAATAAAAAGTAAGGGAATCGATTTCGCGGGGAAGGGGAAGAAACTGAAGTGAGGAGGAGGAGAAGAGGAAAAGACAACTCGGTGAAATTAATATCAAGTAATGGGTTTCTGTTACGTATTAATAGAGCTATGGATTTCAATTGATTAAAATTGGGTGTGTTAATTGATTGATTTGAAATTAGAAATCAATTGATTTTAAATTAATCTGAAACTATGGATTTCAATTGATTAAAATTGGGTGTGTTGATTTGAAATTAATTAAGTTAACTTTGTTAGAAATTAAGAAATTAATTGAGTTAAGTCTGTTAAAAATCAAATTGATTTCAATTAATTAAAATTGGGTGGGTTTGGAAGCCAAGTTAACTATGTTAAAAATCTAATTGATTTCAATTGATTAAAATTGGGTGTGTAAAGGATAGGCTAAAATTAATTGATTTCAAATTAATCCGAAACTATGGATTCCAATTGATTAAAATTGGGTGTGTTGATTTGAAATTAATTGAGTTAACTCTATTGGAAATTAAGAAATTAATTGAGTTAACTCTGTTAAAAAAAACAAATTGATTTCAACTGATTAAAATTGGGTGTGTTTGGAAGTCAAGTTAACTGTGTTAAAAATCAAATTAATTTTAATTGATTAAAATTGCGTGTATAAAGGATAGGCTGTGATGCTTTTATATATAAGTATTGATTGGGAACATAATTAATTAAAGGATTTTAATTAATTAAAATAAAATCCAATTCATTAATTGTTAAGGAGGTTGCCCACATGTATAAATAAGAGGAGTCTTATTATGGGTGTAGAGTGATTGTTGACTTTTTCACAACGTCTTCCCATTGTTGGAGAGTACGCTCTTTTTTTATGAGAAATAGAAAACTAGAGTTTTGTCAAACACCCTTCTTCTTGAATATTTTTTCTTTCTTGGTGGATCACCTCTAGAGGCCAAACACTTAGGTGGCTAACGTTGATCAAAGGAAGGAACCAAACCCGGTGGATTCAAGTTGAACGCGAAAGGATTTGGAGGTGAACTCGTACCTGAGGAAACTCGAATCTTCAAGGGTATGATTCTTATTTTTTATCTTTTCGTTTAATTAATAATTATGCATAAAGGATAATCCAGGTATATGGTTTGTAAAATTTTAAAACTCTGATTTTTCATGTTTCTATTTATTTTGTGCAATTTGATTGCGCTCATGAATATTACAAACCTAATAGTGGTATCAGAGCCAAACCTTTATGCGAATTATTAATTGTTTTAATTTGATATATATTGATATGTGTTTAGAATAATTTAATTGAGCATAATTTTGTTATATAAAATATATTTAAAAAAAGAAAACTATTTTTGAAAACGCGATATTGTGATTTCGCTGACTCGCTGAATCCGTGATTCCTACTTGGCTAATATCAAATTTGGTGAATCACCGTATGCTAAGTATTATATTATATACGGATATGCATGTTGTATGAGTTATCAGGAGGATTCAGTGAGATGACCGTAGGAAGAAACATGAGGATTTAGAGATTACTTATTATATATATTATATATGATAAGTTATATCTATTTAATAAAATACAAATGATTTTGAATTTTCCGCTCATTTAATAAATCATCTAGGCCGTCCAAAGTTTGGGATAAATCCCACCGTTCATACATCTATCTAATAAAATACATTTATCTATCTAATAATCTAATAATAATTTAATAAAATATAAATGACTTTAAATTTTCTGCTCACTCAATAAATTATGTTGGTCGTTCAAAATTTGAGATAAATCATATTGTCCGTACAGTGCCGGAGGCACGGGACCCAGCTAGTATTATACTCCCTCCGTCCCAAATTAACTGCTCAGTTTTGACTTTTTTAAGTCAAATTGACTATTTTTAGAATTAATAATTAAGCATATATAAATATATTTCTAAAATTATAAAAATTAGAATTAGTAATAAATTGTATATACTTTCTTTTGGTTATAATCTCTTTACCTATATTTTAGCAAAAATAGTAAAAAAATTAGTTTTAAAAATGGTCAATTTGACTTTAAAAAGTCAAAACTGAGCAGTTAATTTGGGACGGAGGGAGTATATAATATTGCAATATGTTCTTGGACATGAATATACATGATTAAGCATGTTAGCTTATTCACGGAAATCAAGGACATAAAGGAGTCAGGATTATATATAATATGATATAAATTAACGGTTTTATTTTAATTATTTTATAATTAAAATAAAAGTTTATTTTAATCTTAAAATAAAAAAGTTTATTTTAATTTTAAAATTAGATTTCATGCTAACTAATTAGAGTTGGAATTGAATTCCATGATAACTAATTAGAGTTGAAATTGGATTCCATGTTTCCCTAAATTAAGGAGTTTATTTAGATGTGGAATAAGATTTCATATAATTCAAAATAAAAGAGTTTATTTGTGAATAGGAAAGAGAATCTATATTTCCTTAAATAAAGGAGTTTATTTAGATATGGAATAAGATTTCATATTATTCAAAATATAGGGGTTTATTTGTGAATAGGAAATAAAATTCGTGTTTCCTTTAATAAAAGTTTTTTTTTAATTTGGAATTGGATTTCATAATTAATTAAAATAAATGAGTTTATTTTGATTAAAGATTTTGATTAAAATAAAATAGTTTATTTTATTCAAAATTAGATAAATTAAAATAAAAGGGGTTTATTTTGATTTAAATTTGGATTAAAATAAAGGAGTTTATTTTGATTCAAAATTAGATTTTATGCTAACTAATTTTGCCCATTAAATGATATCAATATATATATTGAATATTTATTATTCATGAGATGAATGTTATTTATTGATGCATATGATGATGTGTATGATAATAAATGGGATTTATTATGGACTATTGACCAATGTGATTGGATTTTATTTTAGTTAGATGCATGAATGTATGACTTTTATTAAATGGGGTCTGCGTACCTTGTCTTCTCTAAATTTCTCTTAATATAAATTCTAACTCCCTCCTATGTACTTCCCCTTGACTGCTTATCAAGGTTTCTATTTATTTTAAAATAGTTTTGTAATAGGAATAGTTTGAATTAATTTTAAAGAATTAGAGATCAAGAAGCAAGGAGTGCTTGAAGACCCATTTGTAATGGAGCCCGTGTTTAAATGTAATAGTTATATTTAAATATTAATTCTTGCACCCCTAGGGTTTGACCTTTTGGTTCACTTGGTGGCTCTAGTGAACCAAACTAGAATAAAAGTCCATAATCAATCCAGGTAGACTATTGTATTTTATATGTGCATGCTTATACTATATATATATATATATATATATGTGTGTGTGTGTGTGTGTGTGTGCGCGCGCGCGCGCGCTAAACAAGATGAGATAAATTAATAACAAACTCCTCAAATATTTTATATTAAGTCCTAAGCGTTCAAATATATTTGGAATATCGAACGTAGCCTTCTAGCATGATAAAAATAATAGAGTATCAATTAATTATTATAAGTTTGTTGTGTCACCACAAGGCTTATCTTAATTCTTTGAGATGTTAATTTTATCACATTTGATGCGTATAAAGAAAATTGAACGATATTGTTTTGTTGTGTCACCACAAGGACAATATTTATCTTTTTTGAATATATGGAGTGCTAGGTTGGACTTAACTTAAATTATTTTAATTCGGATGTACACAAACTTGACCATTATGATTTAATAGGCAAAATACAAGGAGTTACATAGTTGATGTAATTGACAATAGTTGTCTACCTATTTATTTATATATAGTTTGTTGTGTCACGACAAGGCTATATACATTTGAAATGAGATCCTTATTCTCACTAGCAAATCTTTAATTAGATTTTGCCGAACTATAAAAGTGAGGGTAATATAGTTTGATGAAAATAGTGGGAGTTACCAATTTAAAACAAGACCTAATTTATTTTGGTAATTAATAAAAGAATGTATGCTAAAATGTTGTTAATTATAAATTCATTTATAGAATTTTACAATGTCTAAATTACTATCACTGCAAAACATATTAGATGTTAATTAATCGAACCGAATTATTCGGATTGGTTAAGAAATTTGAGAATAGTTCTTATGGCTGAAAAAGCTATCTTATGTCCTTAGTATGATTATCACTGCAATTGTTGCAGACAATGCCTCTGAGGAAGAGATTGCTACTTTTAGAAAGTGACAAGATGATGCACAGTTGGCTCAATGCATCATTCTCACATCCATGAGTAACGAGCTTCAGCGTCAGCATGAAACTATGGATGCTCCTACTATATTCTTGCACATCAAATAGTTGATGGTGAAGAAAGTAGGACTGATAGATATCAGATATCTAAGGAGCTCTTCCGATCTAGAATGACCGATGATACTACAGTACAGATAAAAGTCCTTAACATAATCAATTTGATTGATCAATTAGGACAACGTACGGATTTTGTCAGGGATGGAGAGTTGAGCCAAGATTTGATCTTGCGCTCACTCCCGGACTCCTTTCACAAGTGTTGTGAATTTTTAAAATGAACAAGCTAGATATCAGCTTGCTAATTTGCTTAACATGTTGAAAAAAATGTTGAGAGTCATTTTCCAATCAAGAAAGACCATGTCTTACTGGTAGGGGCCAAAGTGTGAGACCCCAAAATTTATGAATAAAGATTTAAATTTCTCGAAATATTTTTTTAAATATTATGGTGTGGATTTGATATAATGTTATAGTTGAGGGTAATATTTACAAATTTTGCAAAGTAAGCAAGTGGTTATATAATATTCAATTGTTCGGGGAATATTCTTTTTATCGGGAAATATCCGTACGACGGCACAATCATTGGTGGACCTCACAACGAAAGTATTGTCGTAGTTAGAAAACGAAAGAATTATCTTTTTATAAAAATAACGGTGAAAGTGTTACCGTTAAAACTGTTGAACTACCAGGTAGTAAAAGTACAGTAATACGCGTGGTTGCATAGTAGCACACGGTATTGATTATTGATGCTTACGTAAGAAGTCACTAGTTATACTCAATTATTGCTACAGTAATTGCTGCATCATATCTCTAATATTATTAATTCAATTATTACCACAGTATCATCTGCATAATATGTTATATTATTAAATCAATAATTGTGACGACAAAGTTATTCATATTATTAAATTGTAATATTTACAATTTCTAGAAGTTCTGTCAAGGAGAGGTTTAGTCACCAAATTGCGCGCCAATAAGGAGAAATCCTTATCGGAAAGCCCCCTCTTTCCTAGGAATGACCTGGTTGTTAAATATTGTGAATTATAATATTAATGATGAATAAGATTGTGTTGATTAAAGATGAAATTGATATATCCATTGTGTTGGAATTATTAGTGTTAGTAAAAATCGACATTTATTCCGATGATAATTGATATCTGGGGGTTATATTGATAAATCGGGTAATTAATCGGATAAATGAGCAATTAATTGCTACTAATTCACATGCTTATATAATTATTTGTTCACATGTGTGTACTATTGAATCATATTCTTGTACTATTAGGGGAGTTGGTGCAAGATTGATAATACTTACATGACTAAGTTAAAAATGGAGGTATAGATGGAGGTACTATACTGTAATTCGTATTTTCACATGATTATAACTATTGATTCACATGATTGAACTATTGATTCATATTATTTACTATTAGGGGAGGTGGTGCAAGTTCGATAATACTTGTAGAACTAAATTAAAAATGAAAGAAAAGTTGAAGGTATTGTATTGTAATATTTTGAGCCCCAAAACATGCAATTATTGAAACTATATTTTCCTACATTTCTCACCAATTCACTAAAGCTTTAGAGCAATTATTATAGAGAGAAATTATAGAGAGAAAGAAGAAGAGAAGTCTGCTACCTCTCTACTCCAGTATCCAGTTTCTTTATAAGGTAAGGGGTATTATTTCTTTCGTATTCATGAAGAGAACTATTGTTATTCCATTCCTTACTATTATGTTGGAATAACCTGTCTATGCGAAGTACCGCATACATGGTGAAATTCTTTTGTTATTATATTCTTCATTATTCTGTTGGAATAACCTATATGTGCGGTCTATCGCATGTTTGGTGAATTCTGTTGTTATTCCATTATTTATTATTCTGTTGGAATATCCTGTCTGTGCGATTTACGCATGACCTGGTTCCATTCTTCATTATTCTGTTGGAATATCCTGTCTATGCGGTTTACGCATGACCTGGTTTTATTTTTTATTATTCTGTTGAGAATAACCTGTCTGTGCGGTCTATCGCATGCATGGTGAATTCTTTTGTTATTCCATTCTTTATTATTCTGTTGGAATAACCTGTCTATGTGGATTATCGCATGCATGGTGAATGATCCTTTTGTATTCTTATGAATAGTATTTTCATTCAAAAAGGGTTTCTGCCAGGGGCAGTTTCGTAATTTTTCTAACCCTCAAAAATTTTGGAAAAATTTGAAATGTTAATTTGATGAGTTTTCTAGATTGTATCCAAAAATGGTGATTTTCGGATGTATAGATTAAGAGTTATGGATTTTATGGGAAAAGACTATTTTAAAAGTAAACCCTTATAACTCTTTGTGGTTAACTCCAAAATTGATGAAATTTTTATTGGGAGTACATGTATATAACAGGAGTATACCCTATAAATTTTGGAATTTTTAGACATAAGTACAATTTATGATAAATGTCTGAATATTCGGCAGTTTTGGCCATATGAAAAATAGTAAATGAATTTTAAAAATTCTGAGAAAAATATATGTTCAATATGGGACTATATTCTGCTAAATCTCAGAAAAGAAATATTTTTGGGACTGATTTGGTACTTTTCATGAAAATGAACTAGTTATGAATAAATGAATTAAATATGTTATGTGAAGTAACAAAATTGAAATATAGGATTTTATGGCTTAGAAATCCTATTTAGGGTATATGCAGCTTTTTGATGAGAGATTTGATCATATGTGATGAAATCTTATGAGTATGGCATTTTTGAATGATTAAATACATTATTTGGTAAAGTGTAAACAATTGAAATAAATTGTTTATAAGTTTAAGAAGTGATTAAAATATTATTATAATATTAAAAATATTAGATGACGAGTTTATTAAGTGATTGATAATATTTGGATAAATTTAAAGTCTTTAATATTTATCCTTATTTTCGTTTGATTAATGCTTATATCATTGTCATCATCCTCGTGCTTATACTGTGATAAAAGTCATCTTTGGCTTACGTGCATAGATGGACTTGGTATGATTATGACCAGGGATCATTCGGTATAATTATGACCTGTAATGTTATAAATGATGTGATAAAAGTCCTTAGTGACCTGTAGTGCATTGATGGACAATTTTTGGTATGATTATGACCAGGGATTATTTGGTATAGTCATGACCATTGATGATTTAATGAATATTCTTGGCCCGTAGTGCAGGGATGATTCGATGATGTGGTTTATTTATTAAGTTGAGTCTCAGCGATAAAAATTGATGAAACCATTTTAAATCATAGAAGATAGTAGATATCATGCTCTACTTGACTCTTTTAATAGATTATTTATTTCGCTACAGTTAAACTTGATGTCTATTGTATTTTATCAATTTAACATTGTTGAAGACTAATGATAATTTATTATACATTATCTTATTCATAATATTTCTTACTGGGCTAGTTGAGCTCACCCTTTCTTTGACTGTTCTTTTCAGGAAATGAGAATATAACTGGGACGAGTCGGGGAACGGAATGACGGTCCAGATGATAGCATTAGTAGTCCTCACTATTCTGTTAAATAGTGTGATAATAAATGTAATGAGGTTCCATTGAGTGTGGTTATTGTCTAGATGACAATATTTGTATTAAAACTCATAGCATATGTTTTTTCGTATATTACACGACATTTGTTTAATTAAGTTTGTATTTGTATTTTATACCATGTATTTGGCGACTCAAGATAGGTGATGTATACCTATTTTGGGGGCGTCACACAAAGGATCTTCGAAAAAGAAGAACGATTCAAAGAAGGTAAATTGACAGGCAAAAATAAAGGATAATAAGAACAAAACTTATACGGATAGCAAAGGAGTTTGCTTTCACTGCAATATGCCTGGACATTGAATTAAAACTATGAGAAGCATCTTACAGAGGCTAACCAGCAGAAGCTTAGTGAAGTTTCGGTTACAATACAGTTTTATTCATGATTTAAAATAAATTTTTCTTTAAGTCAAGATTCTACTTGGGTATTGGATACCGACTTTGGTTATCATAAATATAGATTTATGAAGGGACCAAGCAGAAGTAGATAGCTAAACAAAGATAAGTAATCCTATGTATGAAAAATGAAGCAAAGGTTGCGGCATTAACCATAGGAACTTATAGTTTAGCAATGCCTACGGGCAAATCTATTAATTATGTCAATAAGTTGTAATTGTATTCTAGTTCTTGTTAGAAATATTATTTCCATTTTATTGTTGGATAATAAAATCTTTGGTATTATATTTAAGAACAATTGTTATTCTATTTATAATAATAATGTTTTGTATAGAACTGGAATATTACTTAATGGATTTTGTATACTTGACTTACGTGAAAAATTATTTTGCAAATTGAACAAACTAGTATAAGAAAAGGAGATGATCATTCAAAGAGTTGAATGTGTGTGTTTGCTGAAATACAAGTGTGAATTATTTGAAAGGTTCAAAGAATTCAGAAGTGAAACAAATTGGCAAAGTATTAGGATTCTTTGATCGGATCAAGGAAGGAATACTTGTGCAATGAGTTTCTAGATCATCTCAAATGGTTTTCTCACAATGGACGCTTCCTGATACGCAATAATTGATTGATGTATCTGAAAGGAAAAATCGTACCTTGATCCATAATGATTTTACCTACATTTCAGTATCCTTCTGGGGTCATGTCCTAGAAATGGTTGCATATCTACGAAAAGGTAACCTCAAAATTCGATCCCAAGACTCAATAAAAGTTATGGACAGGGAGGATTCCTAATCTTAAGTATGTTAAGATAAAGGGTTGTCCAACTTATGTGAAAAGTTTTTCAAAGGATAAGCTTGGGACAAGATTTGACAAGTACAATTTGTGGGACATCCTAAAATAATTTTAGGGTATATGTTCTATAATCCTACTTAGCAAAAGGTGTTTGTTGCGAAACACGCTGCCTTCTAAGATAAAGATGTTTATCATTGAAGGGGCTAGTGGGAGGATAATAGAATCTTTAAAAGTTCAAGAACCACAAAACACTATAAGTCAAATAAGAGAAACTTGTAGATAGACCTATTGTACCACAACCAAATCGTAAATCTGGAATAGTATCGAAGATACCTGGGAGGTATTGATTCATCATGGATGATGATGATGAGGTACGTATCATAGAAGATGTTGATCCAGTTACATACGATGAGGTAAGAGTTGTAGACACTTAGAGAAATGGATTGAAGCAAGCTTCTCAAATATGGAACATTCGTTTTGATGAAACAAATCAAAAAAGTTTGATTTTATCACAAATAAGAATGAACTTAGTGTGTACAAAAGGGTCAGTGGGAGCGTTGTGACATTCCTAATATTATATGATGATATACTATGGGTAAGGAATGACATACTAATGCTACAATCAGTAAAGATAAAGTTGTCTAAACATTCCTCCATGAATGATTTGGGAAGAGTATCTTAATTGGGGATAGAAATCTATATAGATAGATTTAATAGGATGCTCGACTTAACCCAAGGAACGTATATTTATTTGATGCTAAAGTCGTTTAGCATGACAAACTCTATGGGATGTCTCATGTTGATGAGACATGGAGTGTATCTATCTTAATAGTCCCCAAAGACTCCAAAAAGAGAGATCGCATGAGTAATTATCATGTATGCAATGAAATGTACGAGACTTGATGTTGATCAGTCATATTCTGGAGAAGTTCACTATGAGTCAGTGAAAAAATCTTAAAGTACTTAACCGGCACTAAGGATGTGATCATATTCATGGTGGGTCTAAATTAAAAACTAGAGAGCTAAACAAGACTCATGTTTTTTCAGACAGACCAAGACGACAGTAAATCCACTTTAAGGTAAAGCGTTACCTTGAACGGTGGTGCAGTAAAATTAGAAAGGTTCCAAACAGCAAATAGTTGTTGGTTTAGTGATAAAGACAAAGTATATAGCTATAAATGAAGCTACAAGTTGATTGTTTGGATAAAAAGTTCATTACAGAACTAAGAATAGTTCCTAAGTCTCATCTTGGATCTTAACATGTGTTGTGGCACTTTCATTTGATTATAAGAATCATTGAAAGATGGGAAATCACTATTGAGATAGTGGACTCTCAAGAACAGCATTACATATCCATTAACTAAAGCTTATCCAACAGCAGGATAATCGTCACTTAGAGAAGAAGGGTATGAGATACCATGGCGATTGACTTTAGTGCAAGTGGGAGATTGAAAGTAGTATGCACACAAGCCAATAATGTTTTATGATAAAGCATATACTTTGTAACAATCTTATTCATTTATTAATAAAAATTATTAATTTATTAAAGGCTTTTAATTATCTGCATGATGATGTTTTATAATATGTGATAAACTCATAGTTTTAAGCAATGCTTTTAGAATAATGATGATGATCATTCTAATGAGATCTAAATTCTTAGAAAGCTTAAAACTAAAATAGTTCCCAATCGTTGGATTACTAAATTAGGGATAAGTGAATCTGTATAGATTTGTACATACGTTGCTTGCTCATTGGATGAGAATGATTGATCTCATGATCATTTGTGTGGATACAATAAAGAAAGTATGTCGGTACTTATTAGAGAATAAGTTCATTGAACGTAGCTCGCTAAGGAATACCTAATGAAGTTTTACTTGCCTGTCAATAGGAATTCTTGTAGTGATAGTAATACAAGTGATCCTTGGACTTGAGATCATCATAGTATCTTGTGCATGATGAGTTATACTTTAACTTATTCCTTAAGACCCTTAGGGTATATTAAAAGATATGCTTGGGTATACTAAGTTGTACATGGAGATAATTTATGATCAATAAAGAATCTACCACTTCTAGTAAAAGAAGAGAAATGTCCTATATGATTCGATAAATGACAACCCAGTAGTCCTTGGCCAAGGGAGAATGAAATTAGAAAGGAGTTTCTAATTTGCATTATTTGAAGTTGTGCATTTAAGAGTTGAAATACATATAATTAAATAAAATAAGACTTGACAGTAATTCCATGTCTTATATTTAATTGGGACATTGTATGGTGGAAGGATTGAATTGTATGGTAACTATTTACTCAAAGGTTCTTTTATGATTAATGTTGAAATCTATATTATCTGGAAAATCGTTGATCGCTAGGGAGGCTTATCCCTATTGTAGAATAAATATTATTTATTTAAATAAATTAATAGTTTAATTTATTTATTTAAATAAGATTAGAATTGTTCTAATTGATTTATTCACAACCGGTTTAATATAAAGAACCTAAAGGGTCACACCATAAAAAGAATAATAATTATTTAAGAAGTTAATGGCATAATCATAATAATATATTAAGTGTATTTAATTTAATCTATGGTGATAGAATAAATTAAATAGCTTAATATTTATTATTTAATATTTTGTAAATATTAAATATATAAATTAATAAGAGGAGTCTTATTAATATTATTACAATTATTATTATTTTAATTTCTAAAGAGTTAAAAATTAATTTAATATTAGTACTCTCATTTACTCCTAATAAGATTAGGAGGCTAATTAATTAAAAAAAATTAATTAATTATTCCTAATAAGATTGGGAACATAATTAATTAAAGGATTTTAATTAATTAAAATAAAACTCAATTCCTTAATTATTAAGGAGGGTTGCCCACATCTTTAAATAAGAGAAGTCTTATTATGGGTGTAGAGTGGTTGTTGACTTTTTCACAACGTCTTCCAATTGTTGGAGAGTACACTATTTTTCTATGAGAGATAGAAAACTAGGGTTTTGCCAAACACCCTTCTTAAATATTTTTTCTTCCTTGGTGGATCATCTCTAAAGACCAAACACTTGGGTGGCTAACGTTGATCAAAGGAAGGAACCAACCCCGGTGGATTCAAGTTGAACGCGAATGGATTTGGAGGTGAACTCGTACCTGAGGAAGCTCAAATCTTCAAGGGTATGATTCTTATTCTTTATCTTTTCGTTTAATTAATAATTGTGCATAAAGGATGATCCGGGTATATAGTTTTTAAAATTTTTAAAACTCTGATTTTTAACGTTTTCGCTTATTTTGTGCAATTTGATTGCGCTCATGAATATTACAAACCTAACACCTTTTGCTCCTCAGAGCATCCCAAGACATCAAATATCTTGGTGATCTACTTTATCCACGTCTCCGCCTTAAGTGGTTTTGGCTCTCCCAAAACCTCCGGTGGTCCCAGCTCCTTGAACTGGTTAGTGGTGACCGTCTAAAAGTTGCTTGTGTTTTCACCTATATTTTGGACTGAAGCCTCTCTCACCTGATGTTGCATGAATTACATAAAGCCTATGAACATCCCATCGTTCATCATTTGATCGGTGTTGTTTTTTACCTGAGGATTATTGTCTTCTTGTTTCACGTTATCCTGGTTATTGATCTGTGGTGACTTAACGTCTCCTGTGCTCCATTGCTATTCTCAACATTCTCAGATGTCATTTTCAAATACGCACTGCCACAAAACAAGGGTTAATTTACATGTCACATATTATCTCTATACTCTTACCGACCAATTAAATACCAAAAAAACTTAGGTAGGTCATACTAGCGAAGGAATTCCCCGTCTCTCCCCTCCTAGTTCTAGTCTCACATCTCAGCCAAGGATCATATCCCTAAGCTTTGATACCAACTGTGATGCCCCCAAAGCAGGTATATATCACCCATCTTGAGTCGCCATATATATGGTACATAAATTCAAATACAACTTAATTATACAACAATCGTGTAAAAATACGACAAAACATAGCTGAGAGTTTAAACAAGAATATTGTCATCTAAACAATATCCATACTCAATGTTGTCTTCATTACCAACTGTGATGCCCACAAAATAGGTATACATCGCCTATCTTGAGTCACCAAATACATGGTACAAAATTCAAATACACCTTAATAATATAACTGTCGTGTAAAATATGACAAAACATAAACTGAGAGTTTTAATACGAATATTGTCTTCTAGATAGTATTCAAACTCAAATGGAGTCCTCAATACATTTATTATCACACTATTTCATAGAATAGTGAGGACTACTAATGCAAACATATGGACTGTCACTCCGTTCCCCGACTAGTCCTAGCTACATTCTCATTTCCTGAAGAGAACAATGAAAGCAAAAGGGTGAGCTCAACTAGCTCAGTAACAAATATTATGACTAAGATAATGTATAATAATTTATTGTTAGCCTTCAACAGTGTTAATAGAAGACCCCAAATTTTACGAATAAAGATTTAAATTCTCAAAATATTTTTTTTGAATATTATGGTGTGGATTTGATATAATGTTATAGTTGTGGATAATATTTATAAATTTTCCAAAGTATGCAAGTTGTTATATAATATTCGATTGGTCGGGGAATATTCTTTTTGTTGGGGAATATCCGTACGATGGCACAATCATTTGTGGACCCCACAACGGAAGTATTCTCATAGTTAGAAAACGACAAAAGTATTTTTTTTATAAAAATAGCGATGAAAGTGTTACCGTTAAAACTGTTGAACTACCCGGTAGTAAAAGTACAGTAATACATGTGGTTGCATAGTAGCACACGGTATTGATTATTGATGCTTACGTAAGAAGTCACTCAGTTATACTCAATTATTGCTACAGTAATTTCTGCATCATATCTCTCATATTATTGATTTAATTATTATCACAATATTATCTGTATAATATGTTATATTATTAAATCAATAGTTAAGACGGAAAAGTTATTCATATTATTATTTGCAATATTGACAATGTCTAGAAGTTCTGTCAAGGAGAGGTTTGGTCACCTAATTGCCCGCCAATAAGGAGAAATCCTTATCGGAAAGCCCCCTCTTTCCTGGGAACGACCTGGTTGTTAAATATTGGGAATTATAATATTAATAATGAATAAGTTCGTGTTGATTAAAGATGAAATTGATAGTTCTATTGTGTTGAAATTATTAGTGTTAGTGAAAATCAACATTAATTTCGATAATAATTGATGTCTAGAGGTTATATTGACCAATCGGGTAATTAACCGGATAAATGAACAATTAATTGCTATTAGTTCACATGCTGATAACTATGTGTTCACATGTTTATACTATTGATTCACATGATTTACTATTAGGGGAGTTGGTGCAAGATTGATAATACTTACATGACTAAATTAAAAATAAAGGTATAGATGAAGGTACTATACTGTAATTAGTTTGTTCACATGATTATACTATTGAGTCACATGATTATACTATTAATTCACATGATTTACTATTAGGGGAGGTGGTGCAAGTTTGATAATACTTGCAGGACTAAATTAAAAATAAAGAAAAAGAGGAAGGTATTATACTGTAATATTTCGAGCACCAAAACATGCAATTATCGAAACTATATTTTCCTATAAATAGAAGCTCATTCTTCCTTCATTTTCACTAATTCTCTAAAGCTATAGAGCAATTATTATAGAGAGAAATTATAGAGAGAAAGAAGAATAGAAGTCTGCTTCCTCATTATTCCAGTATCTAGTCTTCTTTTGAGGTAAGGGGTATTATTCTTTCATATTCATGAAGAGAGTTATTTTCTTTCAATACTCGTAAGGGTTGTTATTCCATTCTTTATTACTATGTTGGAATAACCTGTCTATGCGAAGTACCGCATACATGGTAAAATTCCTCTGTTATTCCATTCTTTATTATTCTGTTGTAATAACCTGTCTGTGCGGTCTATCGCATGCCTGGTGAATTCTGTTGTTATTCCATTCTTTATTATTCTATTGGAATATCCTGTCTGTGCGGATTACGCATGACCTGGTTCCATTCTTTATTATTCTGTTGGAATATCCTGTCTGTGCGAATTACGCATGACCTGGTTCCATTCTTTATTATTCTATTGGGAATAACATGTCTGTGCGGTCTATCGCATGCCTGGTGAATTCTTCTGTTATTCCATTCTTTATTATTCTGTTGGAATAACATGTCTATGTGGATTACTGCATGCATGGTGAATGACCATTCATATTCATTATTTATTAAATTGTGGAAATGATCTGTCTATGCGGATTACCGCATTGTGGGTGAAAATCTAATTGTAGTTTCTTATATTCTATTATACTCGTATGAGATATCATTTCTTTTGTACTCGTTATGGAATATCATTTTCTTTGGTATTTTTCTTTTACGAGTTACTATTCACCCGATTACTATTCACTCTAGTATTATTCACTAGGGTATTCGGGGCATTTTTTGTACCGAAGTACTATTCATGAGTTACCATTTCGGGTTACTATTCACCTAATTACTATTCACTCTAGTATCATTCACTTGGGTATTTGAGGCACTTTTCATGTCGGGGTACTATTCACGGGGTACTATTCCCGAACTACTATTCATGGGCTACTATTCACCTGAAAAATATATTTTTTTTCTATCCAAATTATTTTTGGTACATGAATATTATTCTTGAATTTTACTCCACAAAGTAGTATCATGTTGACAATTTGGACGTTAGTGATTTATGGATAAATTAAATTATAAATCTTTAAAATTTATCATTGAACTTGTTTTATTGAATTATTATGTCATTGTCATCATCCTCATGCTTATATTGTGATGGAAGTCATCTTTGACTTACGTTCATAGATGGACTTGGTATGATTATGACTAGAGATTATTCGGTATAATCATGACCGTAATGTGACGAATGATGTGGTGAAAGTCCTCAGTGGCCTGTAGTGCATTGATGGACAGTTTTTGGTATGATTGTGATCAGGGATTATTCAGTATAGTCATGACCATTGATGATTTAATGAATATCCTTGGCACATAGTGCAGGGAAGAATCGATGATATGGTTTATTTATTAAGCTGAGTCTCAGCGATAAATTTGATGAAAAACTTTTTAAATCATAGAAGATAGTAGATTTTATTCTCTACTTGTCTCTTCTAATGGATTGCTTATTTCCGGTGCAGTTGTTAATCAAAAACTTGTTGTCTATTGTACTCTATCAGTTGTTATACTGTTGAAGGCTAAGTATAATTTATTCTGTATTATCTTAGTCATAATATTTCTTACTGGGCTAGTTGAGCACACCCTTTTTTTCATTATTCTCTTCAGGAAATGAGAATATAGCTGGGACGAGTCGGGGAATGGAGTGATGGTCCAGGATAAATGGCTTTAGTACTCCTCACTATTCTACAGAATAATGTGATAATAATTATAATGAGGACACCATTGAGTGTGGATATTGTCTAGATGACAATATTCTTGTTTAAACTCTCAGCTATGTTTTGTCGTATTTTTACACGACTGTTGTATAATTAAGTTGTAATTGAATTTATGTACCATGTATATGGGACTCAAGATGGGTGATGTATACCTGTTTTGGGGGCGTCACAGTTGGTATCAAATCTTAGGGATATGATCCCTGGCTGAGATGTGAGACAAGAACTAGGAGGGGAGAGACGGGGAATTCCTTCGTTAGTATGACCTACCTAAGTTTATTTGGTATTTAATTGGTCGGTCAGAGTATAGGGATAATATATAATATGTTAATTAACCCTTGTTTTATGGCAGTATTTGAAAATGGCATCCGAAAATGTTGAGATAAGCAATGAAGCACATGAGACCGTTGAGTCACCAACGATCAATACCCAGGATAATGTGAAAAAGGAAGACAATAATCCTGGTGTAAACAACAACAACGCCAACCAAATGACAAATGATGGTATGTTTAGGAACTTTTTAGAATTCATGCAACACCAAAGGAGAGAGACTCCTATTCAAAATACAGGTGGAAACAATGGCAACCCATGGCTGTTCACTGCTAAACAGTTCAAGGAGCTGGGACCGCCGGAGTTTTTGGGAAAGCCAGAACCACTTAAGGCGGAGACATGGTTAAAATGGATCACCAAGATATTTGATGTCTTGGGATGCTCCGAGAAGCAAAAGGTTCCCTTTGCCACCTTTATGTTGCGTGAAGAGGTAGATTACTAGTGGAAATTTGTAAAATGTACCCAGTCTGACGCACTCAAGATGTTTTGGGATAAGTTTCAAGAGTTGTTCAATGACAAGTACTTTCCCGAAAGTATTCGTCACATGAAGGAGGTGGAGTTTATCAAGTTGGAGCAAATCAATATGACCGTGTCGAAATACGAGGCTAAATTTACGGAGTTATCACGGTTTGCATCCCATTTGGTCGATAATGAGGAGCGAATGACGCGGATATTTCTAAGATGTTTGAAACCCGAAATACCTCAATACCTTATTTCTTACAAATTATGTTTGTATTCAGATGTAGTGAATAGGGCTCAGTTATTGGAGCGCGATAATGAGCCAGCCCAACCAAAGGATAACGAGCAACAACACGATAATAATCGTACCGATGGCAACGGCCATCAGAACAATGATAACTATCGTGAGGGAAATTATCATGCCAATAATGGTGACCACTTCGATGGTAATCATGGCCAAGATAATAGAAGTGGAAAATTCAAGAAGAGAAGATTTAACGATGATGGGAAGACGTCGGTAGCAGCACCAACACCAGCAATAAATTCTAGGGGAGGAGAACGACCACCGATTAGATGCTATAGATGCGGAGTGGAGGGACACATAAGTCCATTCTGTTCACAGCCTTCCGAGGTATGTTTTAGTTGTGGAAAAGACGGTCACATAGCTCGATTTTGTCCTATAGCGAAATCAACTCTAGCTGGGACGGTGGCACCAAAGGCGGATACGGACAAAACAAAGTCGGTTGTTTCAGGAAGAGCGTTTTTCGTGACTTCTCAAAAAGCAAAAAACCTGAACGAAGTTAGTACAGGTTAGTTAATTATAAATTCTTACGAAGTCTATGCCTTATTAGATACCGGTTCTACCCATTCTTTTATCTCTCTTGCTTGCGCTCAACGTTTAAATTTGACCCCAGAGAGGTTAGACTTTGACTTATTGGTTAAAACTTCGTTAGTAGAAACCTTCATTACCTCTAATATTTATAAATCTTGTTTATTTAAATCGACACTTTCACGTTACTTGTCGATCTTATCTCTTTGAAAATACTTGCCTTTGATGTGATTTTAGGAATCGATTGGTTAACTACTCATCATTTTTTTCGTAAGGTTGTTAGCTTTCATATTCCTAACCAACCTGTTATGTGAATTCAAGCAACAAAACCACTAAAGTCAATCATTGTCATATCAAGCAATAAGTAAAGAGCCCTAAGCCTTTCGCTGGTGACTTCCTTGTGTGGAATGCAACGAATCCAGATTTTCCGTAGACGACGCTGTGAATGACAGTGGCAAGTTGATAGGTATCAATGTGACGTACTATCATAGTCTTGGATCAGAGTCACAGTTTGGAATGATATTTCTATCATTAATAAATTACCTGGCGTATTCTTGAAGACTTCCTAGCCTACCCCAGAATGTGAAATCGAATTTTGTATTGACCCCAGTACAAAACCCATTTCTTCAACCCTTAAATATTTCTTCAACCAAAACGAACGTATAATGCGCCAAAGGCGTTGGCTCGAGCTGTTGAATATTACGACTATACCATTCAATATCATCGTGGAAGAGCGAACGTGGTAGCTGACGCGTTGAGTAGAAGATCGTATGCGTTTACGAGTGCGATATTGTTAACACAAAAACCCATTTTTTATAACTTACAAATGATGAAGATAGAGTTAAAGACTCTAGGGACCCACGTGAAGATAACGAATATACGATTAGAATCGAATTTAATCGATAAAGTTAAAGTCCCTCAAACTACACACCTGGAGCTGATGAATATGAAGAAGAAGGTTTAAGAAGGCTTTATCCTAGAAGCAAGAGTCGATGAATAGAGGAAATCTCAACCCTCAATTTAATTGGCCCATTTGAAATCCTCGATCGAGTAGGAAATGAAGCCTATAGACTCGTTTTACCGCCAAGTATGTCGTGTGTTCATAACGTTTTTCACGTATCAATGTTACATAAATATGTGGACGACCCGAACCACATTATTAAATTAGAACTAGACGAGATAGCAGAAGATTTAACGCATGAGGAGATACGTGTTAAAATCTTGGATAAGAAGGATCATATTCGAAACTCAAAGGTTATACCTCAAGAGTTAGAATTTGAAATGAAGTCAAGGTATCCTCATCTCTTCGGCATACCAGGTGCGTATGTAAATTTCGAGGGGAAAATTTCATAAGGAGGGGAGATTATGAGACCCTAAATTTTATGAATAAAGATTTAAATTTCTCGAAATATTTTTTTTTGAATATTATGGTGTGGATTTGATTTAATGTTATAGTTGTGGGTAATATTTATAAATTTTGTAAAGTATGCAAGTTGTTATATAATATTCGATTGGTCAGGAAATATTCTTTTTGTCGGGAAATATCCGTACGACGGCACAATCATTGGTGGACCCCATAACAAAAATATTGTCGTAGTTAGAAAATGACAGAAGTATCTTTTTATAAAAATAACGGCGAAAGTGTTACCGTTAAAACTGTTGAACTACCCGATAATAAAAGTACAGTAATACGCGTGGTTGCATAGTAGCACACGGTATTGATTATTGATGCTTACGTACGAAGTCACTCAGTTATACTCAATTATTGCTACAGTAATTGCTGCATCATATCTCTAATATTATTAATTCAATTATTGTCACAGTTTCATCTGTATAATATGTTATATTATTAAATCAATAATTGAGACGGCAAAGTTATTCATATTATTATTTGCAATATTGATAATGTCTAGAAGTTCTGTCAAGGAGAGGTTTGGTCACCTAATTGCGCACCAATAAGGAGAAATCCTTATCGAAAAGCCCCCTCTTTCCTGAGAACGACCTGATTGTTAAATATCGTGAATTATAATATTATTGATGAATAAGTTCGTGTTGATTAAAAATGAAATTGATAGTTCTATTGTATTGGAATTATTAGTGTTAGTGAAAATCAACATTTTTTTGATAATAATTGATGTCTGGAGGTTATTTTGACCAATCAGATAATTAATCGAATAAATGAGAAATTAATTATTATTAGTTCACATGCTAATATCTATGTGTTCACATGTGTGTATTATTGATTCACGTGATTTACTATTAGGGGAGTTGGTGCAAGATTGATAATACTTGCATGACTAAATTAAAAATAGAGGTATAGATGAAGGTACTATAATATAATTAGTTTGTTCACATGATTATACTATTAATTCACATGATTTACTATTAGGGGAGGTGCTGCAAGTTTGATATTACTTGCATGACTAAATTAAAAATGAAGAAAAAGAGGAAGGTATTATACTGTAATATTTCGAGCCCCAAAACGTGCAATTATCAAAAATATATTTTCCTATAAATAGAAGCTCATTCTTCCTTCATTTCTCACCAATGCACTAAAGCTATAGAGCAATTATTATAGAGAGAAATTATAGAGAGAAAGAAGAAGAGAAGTCTGCTACCTCACTATTCTATTATCTAGTCTTCTTTTGAGGTAAGGGATATTATTCTTTCGTATTCATGAAGAGAGTTATTTTCTTTAAATACTCGTAAGGGTTGTTATTCTATTCTTTATTATTATGTTGGAATAACCTGTCTATGCGAAGTACCGCATACATAGTGAAATTCTTCTGTTATTCCATTCTTTATTATTCTGTTGTAATAACCTGTCTGTGCGGTCTATCGCATGCCTGATGAATTCTGTTGTTATTCCATTCTTTATTATTCTATTGGAATATCCTGTCTGTGCGGATTACGCATGACCTGGTTCCATTCTTTATTATTCTGTTGGAATATCCTGTTTGTGCGGATTACACATGACCTGGTTCCATTCTTTATTATTCTGTTGGGAATAACCTGTCTGTGCGGTCTATCGCATGCCTGGTGAATTCTTCTGTTATTCCATTCTTTATTATTCTGTTGGAATAACATGTCTATGTGGATTACCGCATGCATGGTGAATGACCATTCGTATTCATTATTTATTAAATTGTGGAAATGATCTGTCTACGTGGATTACCGCATGGCGGGTGAAAATCCATTTGTAGTTTCGTATATTCTATTATACTCGTATGAGATATCATTTCTTTTGTACTCGTCATGGAATATCATTTTCTTTGGTATTTTTCTTTTACGAGTTACTATTTACCCGATTACTATTCACTCTAGTATTATTCACTCAGGAATTCGGGGCATTTTTTGTGCTGGAGTACTATTCATAAATTACTATTCATGAGTTACTATTCACCCGATTACTATTCGCTCTAGTATCATTCACTCGGGTATTTGAGGCACTTTTTGTGTCGGGATACTATTCACGAGGTACTATTCTAGAAGTACTATTCACGGGGTACTATTCACCCAAAAATATATTTCTTTTCTGTCCAAATTATTTTTAGTACATGAATATTATTCTTGAATTTTATTTCACAAAGTAATATCATGTTGACAATTTGGACGTTATTGATTTCTGGATAAATTAAATTATAAATCTTTAAAATTTATCCTTGAACTTGTTTTATTGAATTTTTATGTCATTGTCATCATCCTCATGCTTATCTTATGATGAAAGTCATCTTTCGCTTACGTGCATAGATGGACTTGGTATGATTATGACCAGGGATTATTCGGTATAATCATGACCGTAATGTGACGAATGATGTGGTGAAAGTCCTTAGTGGCCTGTAGTGCATTGATGGACAGTTTTTGGTATGATTATGACCAGGGATTATTCAGTATAGTCATGACCATCGATGATTTAATGAATATCCTTGGCCCGTTGTGCAGGGAAGAATCGATTATATGGTTTATTTATTAAAGTGAGTCTCAGAGATAAAATTGATGAAAAACTTTTTAAATCATAGAAGATAGTAGATTTTATGCTCTACTTAAGTCTTCTAATGGATTGCTTATTTTCGCTGCAGTTGTTGATCTAAAACTTGTTGTCTATTGTATTCTACCAGTTGTTATACTGTTGAAGGCTAAGGATAATTTATTCTGTATTATCTTAGTCATAATATTTTTTACTGGGCTAGTTGAGCACACCCTTATACTGTTGAAAGCTAAGGATAATTTATTCTGTATTATCTTAGTCATAATATTTCTTACTGGGCTAGTTGAGCTCACCATTTCTTTCATTGTTCTCTTCAGGAAATGAGAATATAGTTGGGACGAGTTGGGGAATGGAGTGATGGTCCAGGATAAATGGCTTTAGTAGTCCTCACTATTCTATGAAATAATGTGATAATAATTGTAATGAGGAGACCATTGAGTGTGGATATTATCTAGATGACAATATTCTTGTTTAAACTCTCAGTTATGTTTTGTCATATTTTTACAAGACTGTTGTATAATTAAGTTGTATTTGAATTTATGTACCATGTATCTGGCGACTCAAGATGGGTGATGTATACCTATTTTGGGGGCGTCACAGTTAAACTGATAAAATATAACAAACATCAAGTTTAACTACAGCGCAACAAGCAATCCATTAGAAGAGTCAAGTAGAGCATAAAATCTACTATCTTTTATGATTTAAAAGGTTTTTCATCACTTTTATCGCTGAGACTCAGCTTGATAAATAATCCACATCATCGAATCACCCCTGCACTACGGCCAAGGATATTCTTTAGTATCATGACCACAAATTATCCATGCACTACGGGCCAAGGATATTTGTGTATTCATCAATGGTCATTATCATGCCAACAACTGGCCATCAATGCACCATGGGCCAATGAAGACTTTTACCGCATCTTTTATAACATTACGGTCATGATTATACCAAACAATCCCTGGTCATAATCATACCAAGTCCATCTATGCACTACGGCCACAGATGACTTTCAACATAATATAAGCATAAGGATGATGACAATGATATAAGAATTCAATTAAATGAAAGAAAAGGATAAAATTTTAAAGATTTATAATTTAATTTATCCAGAAATCAATAACGTCCAAATTGTCAACATGATACTACTTTGTGGAGTAAAATTCAAGAATAATATGTACAAAAAATAATTTGGACCGAAAATGAATCAATTTTTATCATGAATAGTACCCTGGGTGAATAGTACTCGAGTGAATAGTACCCCGTGAATAGTATTTCGAGAATAGTACCCCGTGAATAGTACTCCAACATGAAAAAGTTAAAACTTATCAAAAATGCTCAGAATAATATTTCCATGAAAAGATACTGGATGAAGTGCAAATATCAAGGATAATCTACTAATTTCATGAAGTATAGAAGCCAGAAATTTAGCCAAATGAGTATAGAATTCGAAATCTGAAACAAAATAATATTACTTACATACTACAGAGTATGGAAGAAAATATTATTTCAAGTGAATATTGAACAAAAATAACACCCCTTACCTTGAAAAGAAGAGTATTCCAACTGGTATAGCGGGAATATTCTTGATGAAAACTTTCACTGTATTCTATACTCAAAGCTTTCTAAAACTCTAAAGAAATACGCTCAATATTATAGAAGAAGAATTCTCTGATTCTGGTGTGATTTTCAATTCTAACTAAGCATCCTATTTATAGAAGAATGGAAAGGATACTATGCAATAAAATATTCTAATAAAACGAAACTTTTAAATAAAATATAATATTATATATATATATATATATATATATATATATATATATATATATATATATATATATATATATAACATTAGTCGCGGGTTATGAACCCCGTGAACTCACCCTGCCAAACTTTCAAACTATTACATATATATATATAGTACTCCATCCCGTGTCAGCCAAAAACCTTCCCCCACCTTTCATTTCGTTTATCAAACGTGGGCCCCACATGTGGCCCCCACCTTAATATATTAAATAATTTTCTACTGATTATTTTGAAAAATGGGTAAATAGAGGTCCATAAAATAAGCAAAATTTACATCCAATACTTTATAAAAATTACCTCAATATTTTTAACAACATTTATCATCTTTATTATAATTCGCAATATTTAACAACCAGGTCATTCCCAGGAAAGAGGGGACTTTCCAATAAGGATTTCTCCATATTGACGCGCAATTAGATTATCTAACCTCTCCTTGACAGAACTTCTAGACATCGTCAATATTACAAATAATAATATTAATAATTTTGTCATCTCAATTATTGATTTAATAAAATATTATGCAGATAATACTGTGACAATAATTGAATCAATAATATGAGAGATATGATGCAACAATTATTGTAGCAATAATTGAATAAAACTGAGTGACTTCTCACGTAAGAATCAATAATCAATACTGTTGGAAGAATGCATATTATGATTTGATATTTTATGAAACTACTCATGATTATATAAAAGTCCTTCAAAAAATATATGTACAAGGACTTAGTGATAGATCAAAAGTGTTAGGTTGATCTTAGCCTTTAAAGTTCACTTGTATAGATAAAGAGATCAAATCTATTAGGTTGATCTATGGCTAGAAAGAAATAGATAGACTCTTAGTCTATCCGGCTGATCAACAGAATGCAAAAGCTAAGGCAGGATCGTAGTGCTGAGATGATCGTAGTGTATCTGTGATCGTAGTATGCTCTCGAAAATGCAGAATCTGCAAGATGAGCAAGTGAAGATCGTAGTGTTCAAAGATCGTAGTGTGCTCTCGAAAACGTAGAGTTTGCAAGACGAGCAAGTGAAGAACGTAGTGTGTAAATCCTTGTGAGAAATCGTAGTGATCTCTTACGAACAGGCACCAATATAACAAGACACTACAATATTGATAGTAGAGTGTCATCTTCTTTGTGTCAGAAACATAAGCCCTATCGTTCATCTAAAGATAGACTCCAACAAATATGGAATGGATTTTGAACGTTGAAGCTCTCACCAGTCCCAACGTACAAAAGATATCCTTAGTATTGATCAAAAGAAACGTACTCAAGAAGCTAAGAAAAGGACCATTGGGCAGAGGAAAACACCTTTTGAGGTGTTAGGTGAGAAAGCAGTCTACTGTGTCACTGGGCCAGAGTGTAATTCAGAAGATGTACAGAAAAGTCTCTATCAAAGCTCAGAAATGTCAAACGCATTTAATGGCTCATCAGATGACTTCAACGGATAGATTTCAAGATCACATATATACAGATCAAAGACAGATGAGGAATTAAGAAACAAGTATTGAACAAAATGCACAAGAACTCTAAACGCTGAACTCTACAATCTGAGAAAAAGGGAAAACTTGCTCAGTTACTCAGTTCTTTTGAACAAGTGCTTAACTGCAAGTGAATAGCCTCAATCTCAACTCAACAATCATCAATCTACTGAGGTATGAAGTTTCAAGTCAGAAGGACTTGAAGAATTCTAAGTGAACTGTGAAGAGCCAAGTTTGCTGGACTTGAAGAGTTCAAAAATAAACTTAGAAGTGCCTAGACTGCTGGTCTAGAAGGAATCTGTGAAATTTAGAAAGTATAAAAGACATCCTTAGTGGATTTCCTACTCATGGAGTAGAAGAGTGGACTAGGAGCTTTGAGTGCTCTGAACCACAAAAATAATTGTGTCTTTATAACTTCTCTAACTGCAATAACTGCCTTTCACTTTTTAATCTGCTACCAAAAAGGGATTTCAAAGAATCAATAGTTCCGCTGTGCTTAAAGGATTTATAAAAATAGTTTCTAAACAAAGAAAAGTTTTTAATATCTATTCAACCCCCCCTTCTAGATAACTATTGTGATTTCGGGAACTAACAATTGGTATCAGAGCAGGTTCTATAATACAGCCTACAAAGCTTAAGTAGATCCAATGCCACACTTACCAAGTGAATCAAAGACTGGAGGAGGCAGCAAGCCACCCATGTGCAACAAAGATAAATTTTCTAACTGGAAGGTTAGGATGCAAGCTTATATGGATTCAATAGATGAAGATCTATTTGACACTGTTCAAAATGGGCCCTACGTTCCTACAAAGCTTGCACCAACTACAGATGATCCAAATAGAGTACATATCAAAGTCAAAGGAGAATGGACAGAGAACGAGAAGAGAGCTGTCCAGCTTGACAAAAAGGCCAATGATATCTTATTTCAATCATTAAAAGATGATCTATTTGAAAACATGTTTAACTGCAAAACATCAAATGAGGTTTGGGAAGCTCTACTCATTATGCATGAAGGAACAGAAGAAGTCAGAGAAAACAAGCAATCTCTCTTGACTCAACAATATGAAATGTTTGCCCATGTTCAAGGAGAAAACGTCACTACTACATACGAGAGATTCAATATTCTGCTCAATTCTCTACGAGCCTATGGAAAGGTCTATCCAAATAAAGATCTAATCATAAAGTTCATGAGAGTTTTACCAAGCAAGTGGGATGCTAAAACCACAGCCATTAGAAAATCAAAGAATCTACATGAAATGGCTGTTCAACAGTTTTATGGCAACCTCCTCACGTACGAACTGGAGTTGACACAACGAGCTGAAACGTTATCTAAAGGAAGAAAGAAAGACAAAGGTGTTTCTCTCAAGGTAACTGAAAACACCCCCAAAATCAACACTGAAGTTGATTCTGACTACGATGAAGATGATGATGAGGACTTTACAATGCTGGTTAAAGGATTAAGAAGATTCATGAGACAAGGCAGAACGAGCAAACCAAAGAAAGTTGGCAACTACAGCAGCCAGGAGCAAATGAATGACCTATGCTATAACTGTAAGAAACCTGATCACTTCATTGCCAACTACAACAAACCTCTCAGAGAAGAACTCAAAAAGAAGACACATGCAAAGAAGGAATACAAAGGCAACAAAAGACCAATAAAGAAAGACAAAAGGTCTTGTAGCTGGAGGATCGTGGAGTGACTCAGACAATGACTCAACTCCTGAATCTGGGGATGATGAAGATCCTCAAATAGCAAATCTCTGCTTGATGGCCAAAAGTGCAAGGGACAATTAGAACTCCAATATACATAAAGTAAGTATCAAAGAGGTATTTGACTTCAACTCTCCTGATGTAGATATTGATGACCTTAGAACTGCATTACACGGCATAACATCTGATCTGCATCAATACATGAAGTGGTTTAGAGTTCTGTCTAAAGACTATTCACTTCTTCAAAAGGAGAAAGAAAAGGTTCAAGAGGAACTGGAAATAACCCTTCTAAGTACTGATTCTCTCTCCAAGTTTAAAGCTGAGAATGAGCTTTTAAGATAGGCAAATGAACTTAGTGCTCAAAGAGAGTCTAGTCTAACCTCCAAAATTGAGGATCTAGAAAAGACAGTCTCTACCTGGAATAAATCTTCTTCATCCATGGATTCCTTAATCTCTAACCAAAGAAGTGCCTCTGATAAAACAGGGTTAGGGTTTGGGGAATCTGCCTCTGAGTCATATGTGGAAAAAGCAAAGGAAATTAGCACTGATAATGTCTCAGATTTCAGTAGAGGCATTATATTTGTGAAATCCTCACAAAAAGATGAACCTGTCAAACCCTGCCCGGCTAATTCAATTTATATTCCCAGAAGTAAGGGATCTCATGCTGGTCTAGGTTTCAAAAAAGAGAAAAGTAATCTAGATACTACTCATCAACCTTGAAGGATCGTAGAGTCCAATAAAATCAACTCTACGAACTAACCAGGAAGATATAGTAGAAGTAATATATACTCTCCTCAATTAATGAAATAAGTGAACACATGGAAAAGGGGATATCAGCCTAGCAGGAGGATGACCAATAACCCACAAAAGCCCAAATAGAGGAAGAACCTTCACACACACACACTTACATGCATCATATCAAATGCTTTGAATGTCATAGAGTTGGTCACAAGGCTGCGAATTGACATTATAATTTCATGCACGTGAGACCCAAAATCAAGCAGATTTGGGTCCCCAAGGGTACTAACATAGTAGGACCCATGCAAATATGGGTACCAAAATGAAGGCTCAATGTTACCTCAAAAAAGGAGCTCCACGAACACAACCTGGTATCTGGATAGTGGATGTTCAAGGCACATGACTGGGAACAAAGCCCTTCTATCTAACTTCATAGAGAAGGAGGGTCCCTCGATCATATTTGGAGATAATGGCACTGGCAAAACAAGAGGCTATGGCTCAGCCGGAAATGGTGCAGTATCATTCAGTAAAGTGGCCTATGTGGAAGGACTACAACACAACCTTCTAAGCATTAGCCAACTCTGTGACAAGGGTCATCAAGTAACATTCATCAACAATCAATGTCAAGTTCGAGACCTGAAGACATCTGCAGTAAAGCTAACCGAAACAAGAGAAGGAAATGTCTACACGGTAAATCTTGGACAACTAAGCTCAGACGAGACAATATGCTTTCTGGCTAAAGCATCTGAAGAAATGACCTGGCTATGGCATCGAAGATTATCTCATCTCAACTTCAAAAGCATGTCCAAGTTAGCTTCAAAAGATCTAGTTGCATGCCTACCCAAATTCAACTTCGTTAAAGAAAGGCCATGCAATGCCTATCAACTTGGGAAACAGACCAGAAGCTATTTAAGAGCAAAACCATCAACTCAATTGACAAGCCTCTGCAATTACTACATATGGATCTTTTTGGACCAATTCCAACGACAAGCCTTGGGGGAAAGAGATACTCACTGGTTGTAGTCGATGACTACACCATATTTACATGGTTATTCTTTCTAACCTCAAAAGATGAAACAAGCCCCCAACTAATCAAGATGTTCAAGCAGGTGATGAATGAGAAAGGAGAGAAAATCAAGGCTATAAGAAGTGATCATGGCAGAGAATTTGATTTCTCAGAAATGGATCAGTTTTGCACAGACAATAGGATTAGTCACAACTTCTCAGCTCCACGAACTCCCCAATAAAATGGAGTTGCTGAGAGAAAGAACATGACATTAATAGAGGCTGGAAGGACTCTACTAGCTGCAGCTCATCTACCGGAGTACTTTTGGGCAGAAGCGGTCAACACTGCATGTTATACTCAGAACAGATCACTCATACACTCTATGATTAAGAAGACTCTGTATGAACTTTGGAAAGGAAAAAAGCCAAATGTCAGTTACTTTTATGTGTTCGGCTGTGCATGCTACATACTCAACAATGGAAAGCAGTACTTGACAAAGTTTTAACCGAAATCAGACGAAGGAATCTTTCTTGGATATGCCACAGACAGCAAGGCCTACAGAGTGTTCAACAAGAAGACACTGAGTGTAGAAGTCTCAATTTACATCATCTTTGATGAAACAGACTTGGACAAAACAGTGCTCCAAGACAATGCGACTAACAGTTCAGACACTACGAACGAGGTCGTCGATCCCAATACTACAATCGTAGTGCCTGATAATGAAATCGTTGAGCAAGAGAATGAGATCATAGAGAGGCCTATGCCAGACAATGAACCTCTATATTAAGAAGAAGAAATAGACCTTGAAGATCTGAGATAAGAAGGCATAAGAACGGATGTTCCAATAGGAATCAGATGGGCAAGAGATCACACTCAAGATCTAATCATTGGAGATCCAAACGCAAGAGTCAAGACAAGAGCTGTAACTCAAAATGAATGCTTCTATCTAAGTTTTCTATCTCAAATAGAACCAAAGAAGATAGAGGATGCTATGGAAGATTCCAGCTAGATAGAGGCCATGCAGGAAGAACTTAATCAGTTCGAGAGAAGCAAAGTTTGGAGATTGGTCCCAAGACCAAAGAACCATCATGTAATTGGAACTAAGTGGATCTTCATAAATAATATGGATGAAGATAGGGTGATAACAAGGAATAAGGCTAGACTATTAGCCAAGGGCTACTCTCAGGAAGAAGGTGTTGACTATAATGAGATATTTGCACCAGTTGCCAGACTAGAAGCCATCAGAATATTCCTTGCCTTTACTGCTCACATGAAGTTCAAAGTCTTTCAGATGGATGTCAAAAGTGTATTCTTGAATGATGAACTTCAAGAAGAAGTCTATGTAGAACAGCCTCCAGGTTTCATCAATTCATCTCTTTCTAATTATGTCTTTAGATTAGACAAAGCCTTATATGGTCTCAAACAAACACCTAGAGCATGGTATGAAACACTGACTAACTTTCTTATTGAAAATGGATTTACTAGAGGTAGAATAAATACCACAATATTTCTTAGAAAACATAAAGATAAGGTCCTATTAGTTCAAATTTATGTTGATGATATTATCTTTGGTTCTACTGATGAAAAGTTATGCAAAAGATTTTCCAAGCTTATGCAGAGAAAATTCGAAATGAGCATGATGGGTGAGCTGAACTTCTTTCTTGAACTACAAGTAAAGCAAACTGATGAAGGAATTTTCATAAACCAAGCCAAGTACATTAAAGACTTAATCAAAAAGTACGGCATGGAATCAGCTTCTCCCATGAAAACCCCAATCGCTCCTGCAACCAAGCTTGACAAAGATGAAAAAGGTAAAAGTATTGATATAACTCAATACAGAGGTATGATAGGCTCTCTTTTATATCTTACTGCCAGTAAACCAGATATAATGTTTGCAACATGCATTTGTGCTAGATTTCAGGCATGTCCTAAAGAATCTCATTTAACTACTGTAAAGAGGATTTTCAGGTACCTCAAAGGTACACCCCACTTGGGGCTTTGGTATCCCAAGGAATCCTCATTTGAGCTAACAGGTTATACAAATGCTGATTTTGCAGGCTGCAAAATAGATAGAAAAAGTACCAGTGGCACTTGTCAATTACTAGGTAATAGACTTTGTGTCCTGGTTTAGCAAGAAACAAAACTCAGTATCTACCTCAACTGCAGAAGTTGAGTACATTGCTGCTGGCAGTTGCTGTGCTCAGATTCTATGGATGAAAAATTAGCTAGCAAATTATGGGTTTGAATTCAAATCCATACCTATTCATTGTGATAACACAAGTGCAATTGCTATAACTCATAATCCTGTCATGCATTCTAGGACTAAGCATATAGAAATAAGGTATCACTTCATTAGGGATCATGTACAAAATGGAACAATATCTTTATAATATATCCCTACTGAAAACTAACTTGCTGATGTTTTTACAAAACCTCTAGATGAATCCAGATTCAACAAACTGATAAGTGAGCTAAGCATGCTTAACTTGCAAACATGAAATATTGTGCTCTAGTTTGTGCTAACCATACAGATTTAAGGGCTATGTCCAAAATCAAAGACATGATCAAAGGAAGTCCACGATCGTAGAGCCAAAGTGTCATAAAACTCAACGAACGCTGAACAGAATCAACGATCGTAGTACAGACTAAACGATAGCTGAGCTACATCAATAAAATCAAAGGAGCACCCGATGATGATCAAGCATAAATCTAAGCATTCTCCCTGATAAGTGCCTCAAGGACAAACCTAACCCTTGTTTCATTCAAGAGGTTGGCCCTTCCTAAGCTACCTTAAATCAAGAAGAAAGCTAAACCAAAGGTTCACAATGAGAACTTGATCAGACTCTACGATTGCTAGTCAAACTTAATGGTCGCAATTCAGACTCTACGTTTACAGCTCAGACACGACGATTGCTACCCAAACTCAACGAATCCAAGGACCATCTCAACGATCTTAGTCCCACTAAAGAATACATCTTCCCAGAAGAAGTTAAGGGCAATTCAGTACAATCCTTCTCTGTCAAGAATTCGTAGAGCCAAGCAAAGTTTGACACTTATCCCACTAAGAAAAATAGAGAGAGGGAAGTTTCAGGTACAAATTAAAATTGTATTTTTAAAATCTGAAGTTCAAAAGACCATCTCTCTTCCTCTCTCAAGCAAAAACCCTAAATCAGTAGCAAGCTCTGTCAACCTCACTTCCTACAAAGAAATCAATGGCAGCTTCCAGTGTTGTCTCCGGCTACAGACTGTGTTTCGACGAGTTTAAAACGATTGAACCCCAATTTCACAAGACATTGTCGCTAATGAAGAAGGCAGGTCTTGAAGAAGCTTTGGGTACTGACACATTAATATACCCAAAGCTGGTAAAAGAATTCTATAATAACGGAGTGTTTGAAAACAACACCATCACCGTGAAAGTAAGGAACGTCCAAATCAAATTAAGTGCTGAAGACATCAATATAGCCCTAGGGCTCAAATTTGAAGGGTATCCGTCCTTAGATGGAATAGACTTCTATAAAGGTCTCAAGAAAATGCATCACAAGAAATCACCCTCTGTCAAAGGATATAAAAAGAAGGAGTTTCCATAGAGGTATGAGTTTCTGGCTGACATTGTTGGAAAATGCATATGTTGTAAAAGCTTAGGTCATGACTCTATGAATGAAATACAACTCAAACTCATGACTGCCATATGCTATAAAATTCAACTAAACTATGGGGCTTTATTACTTGAATGGATTGGAAAGTGGTTGGTTAGCTACAAGAAGACAAAGAGCTCTCAGAAGATGTTCTACGGACGATTTATCAGCATTATCCTACAGGCTGCTCTTGGTGAACTGATTGAGGATGATGAAGGAAAAGCCATAAACCCAAATCGACGAATGACCCAATAGTTGTTTAAAAACTGGAAGAGAAATCCAGCTAAAAATGTGAAGTTGATGTCTGAATCTAGTGGTCGAACTGGTGAGATAAAAGGAACAGGAGTGCTAGGGAATATGTCTGTTGTCAAGGAAACTGAGGAAGAAGAAGAAGAAGAAGAAGAAGAAGAAAATAACCAGGGAGAACCCATTGCTTTAATCAAAAATAGCAAAGGGAAAAGGAAAGCCAGAACTATAGAAGAACCTCAAGGATCCACCACCAACAAGCCTGTAGAGTCCTCAGAAATTGAGACTCTAAGGATCCTAAGGAGAAAGGAACAACAAGCAAAGGCATAAGAAGATAGAGCAACTATATCTCAGTGGCTGAAGATGAGTAAGACCAGCCACAAAAGCAAAAAGCCATCAGCCTCTTCGATCATCGAGTCCCCTCCGATTGTAGAGCCTAGACCAAACAAGGAAGTAGCTGCATCAAATATCTTGGCTGATCTGAAGGACACAACTGAAGAGAGTCTTGAGGCTGTAGCACAGCCTAAAAGGCCAAGAAGGAAACTGGTTAAGAAGTATATTCTTGCCAATGAATAAGTGCTAAGAAGGGAAGCAAAAGAACCGAGTGCTAAAAAGGAACCAGCAAGTGAATGTCAAGTAGTCATGGCTCCAGCTGAGGGAGAGACACCTAAAGATCTAATGATAGAAGGTGCTCATATTGAGGGGGAGATGACTGAAGATCTTCCACCAGAGGATGCTCCTGTTGAGGGGGAGCTATTGATACTTCAAAAGAATGATCAAGCTGAGGGGGAGGATCATGCCACCTTAATAGCTGAAAAAGAAATTCTTGGAGGAGATAATGAAGAACCTGAAGCAATCGACATAATGGAATCCTCTAGTGAAAACAGAGAAGAAGATGATGAGATTGAGATCATTGTTGTAGGCATTAATGGGCACAGAAGAGCCACTTATGAGCAACTATTTGCATATCTTCCTATGATGCCCTTCCACCGAGCTCAAATTTTGAACTCTTGGGATCACATGTTCTGGAGTTTCAAAGAGTATCCAGCTATCTCAGTAATTACAAATGGATTCCCAGGGAAATTCAATTTTGCCAAGAAGCTTCTCTCCAACAGCCCTTCCTCAGAGAACACACTTGAGGTACTATTTATCCCCACTCCTTTCAAAATTAATCACTTGCCACCACCCTCATTTAATCAATTCTATGAATTCCTGTAATGGTTGGAAGTAATTATTCATCCACTGAATCAATTTCCAGTTACAGAATCTCAAAATTCTATAACTGAGGAACCAAATAAGATCAACTCCCTAATGTTCACTCAGCCTACTACCTCTACGATCCCTGACTCTAGCCCCCTGGTAGAGTATCCACCACAAATCGTAGAGTCACTAAGCTCTAACATCCAAACACAGGCCCCTCCTTCAGATATTCCCTCCTCATCTAGAAATGAATGCTTCAATCTTGAACTTGCTCTCTACTCACTGCAAGATAAATTCAAGAGCACGTCACCTCCCTCACAAACTCCAAATCTAGATGAAATCCTGTCAGAACTATCCACAAAGGCTGATTTGTCAGCTATGTCTGAGAAAGTGATCAAAGAACTAGACGAGAGCCTTGAAGATCATACTGCACTGATACAGCTGAGATTGACATCAATGATCAATGCTGCAAACAATCTTCCAAGCTCCCTGAGCTCCGAACTATCTAAAATACTCAAAGAGATTATCAAAGAAATTCTACAAAGCATAAAGGACAGGAATGATATTCACTTCCTCGTGGCTAAAAGACATAGGGATGTTGTCTTGATTCTACAGAAAACACAAGAATCTCAGAACCAACTGATGATACAAAGCATCCAAAATCTTCAGACTGCTTTCAAAGAATTTCAACAATTCTATGTCAGCAATGGCCAGCAAACAGACAACATTCTCTCCATCCTTCAGCAAAGGGAAGCTAGGTCTGAAGCTCTAATCAAAGAAAATAGAGAAGACATTGCTCAGACCAAGAGTCATCTCAACGAGCTTGTTCAAGGCCTTAATTGTCTTTCAGATGACATTCGAACCCTTGATCCTGACATTAAGGGGGAGAATAAAGGTAAAGGAGGAGATCAGGGAGGCAAAGACAAAGGCAGAGGTCTCCAACCTCAATCCTCAAGTAATCCTTCTGCAAGGAAGATCCACCAGCAGACTCCACGATCTAGCCACCAGACTCAACAATCTGATCAGCATGATATATTAATGGCTCAACCCTTAAGGAGTCTAGGGCCAGCCACCAGCTCTCATACGGTAACAACGACAGGTCTAAGAATGCCAATTGGAGATCCTACTTTTATGAATAGACATGATCACAATCCAAGGCTAAGCCCAAGTGAGCTGGAAGATCTGGCCAAAAGAGATGAAGCAAGTAGAAAGAGGAGAGCTGAGGAATATGCAAATCCTCCAAGAAGCAAAAGGCCAAAGAAATAGAGATAAGTTGAATTTCAAATTTTATTGATGTAGTCATTCTTAAATGTAAAATCTTTCTCCATACATCAATAAATTCATGCTTATTCTCTAGAAATTTCAGCTGCTCACTAAATACTAAGTCATGTTTACTTTTCTGCAACTGCATATAAAACTTTATAATCATGACAACAAATCTCCTTGGTTATGTCAACATCAAATAGGGGGAGATTGTTGGAAGAATGCATATTGTGATTTGATGTTTTATGAAACTACTCATGATTATATAAAAGTCCTTCAAAGAATATATGTACAAGGACTTAGTGATTGATCAAAAGTGTTAGGTTGATCTTAGTCTTTAAAGTTCACTTGTATAGATAAAGAGATCAAATCTGTTAGGTTGATCTATGGCTAGAAAGAAATAGATAGACTCGTAGTCTATCCGGCTGATCAATAGAATTCAGAAGCTAAGGCAGGATCGTATTGCTGAGTTGATCGTAGTGTATCTGCCTTGAAGGGCCTCTTCACGAATCGAAGAGTTGTAAGACCCCCACTTATTATAAATAAAATTAAATTTCCTCTATTTATTATTTTGAAATAGTAAGGGTTGATTTGATTAATGTGGTTAGTTATGGGTAAAATGCGTAAATATTTCAAATATGCAAGTGGTTATAAAATATTCATTTTTATCGGAGAATATTCGTTTAGTTATGGAATATTCTTACTGTCGGGGAATATTTGTACGACGGCGCAGCCTTGTGTGGGCTCATAACGGAAAGCAATTGGATGAAGAAAACGACAAGTATAAGTTGTTTATAAATAACGGCGTAGTTGTTACCGTTAATACTGTTGGAATATCCGGTGGTTAAAACACAGTAGCACACGGTATTGCACCAATTATTAATTCTTACATAGAAAGGCATTACTCAATAATTGTTACAGTAGTTACTGTTCAATATTTTATTAATTCAATAATTGCTACGTTGATATTTTATATTATTGTTATTTCAATAATTGTCACTACATAGTATTTTCATTATCAGATCAACGATTTATATTATTTGAATAATATTATTAGATAACATTATTGGCAATGTCTAGAAAGTTCTGTCTAAGGAGAGGTTTGGTCACCTAATTGCGCGTCAGTAAGGAGAAATCCTTATTGGAAAGCCCCCTCTTTTCTGGAAACTGCCTGGTTGTCAGTATTGTAATTCTGTAATATTATTTGTGAATAATTAATTATTGATTTATATGATAAGGAAAATATTCATTTTATGTGGATATAGATGGAGAAAATTTTTAATGTGACAAATGTTGAAAAATTGTTATTTTATCTTTTCTGATAAATAATTTATTTAAATATATTATTATATTTTAATATTATAATAATGGTGATATTTTTACAATGAATGTGAGATATATGAGTATATGAGGAGAAGTAGTATTTTTGTTACAATTAATGTTTAAAACATGTTAAACATGCCGGTTGACCCCATTTCTTTACTAAAATTGGTTTATAGCCCGCAAAATCGCCCGTTTGTGGATTTCGGTCAACTTCTGCTTGAAATTTGGTAAAACTTAAACTTAAAAAGTTGTAGAAAATGGAATTTCCTATGGAAAAAACATGTGGTTCGAATTTTTCTGACAAAAGGGCTATTTATTATGAATTATTGAAGTTCCGAAGTTCCGAAATAATTAATTTTTGGGAGTTTTAATTATTTATTTTATAAAAAATGTTTTTCTTACTTTTTCTAGAAGGTGGGCATGTGGGAAATCTGATTTCAAAGGATGCGTATGAATTTTGTTATTAATAATAATATTTTATTATATTTTCTGCTTTGGTGTTCTAAGCATTTTCCTATAAATAGGGTGTTTAGGTTAGAATTAAAAATCACACCAGAAACTGAAATTTTCTCTCTCTATATTATCGAACGTATTCTTGTGAGTATTTTGATACTTTGAGTGTTACTATACGGTGCAAGTTCCCTTCAGCACTATATCTGGTATTCCAGCTAGAAGTACAGTCTTTTCAAGGTAAGGGATGTTATTTTTTAAAAAATGATATTATTTCTTCTAATATCATTATACTGGATTATTGGTAAGATTTTTCTTGTGAAATTCTTTTCTTTTAGTATCGGGGTTACTATTCACATATACAGTACTATTCACGTATACGGCACTATTCACGAATACGGCACTATTCACAGAAAAATTAAATTTTTATTTTTATCCAAAATATCTATTATGGATACTAGCTTTGATTGTATCCATGTTTTGATCATTCTTGAATTTTGCTCCACTATGATTATTTATGAAGTATTTTTGAACTCGGATTGTTTAAAGTACGAATCCTTATCATTTATTCTTTTGTTTCACTAGATTCGTTTCTTTAAAATATTTTTCGTCATCCTCAGTCCTAAATGATGATATTACTGAATATCTTTGGCCTGTAGTGCAAAGATGGTTGATTTTCTTATGAATATCTTTGGCCCGTAGTGCAAGGATGTACAGGTATTGAGATGAACATGACCAATTGATGAATATATTTGGCCTGTAGTGCAAAGATGAATATTTGATTTAAGATGAATATTGATTGATGTTACAGGGATAAAATAATGATGATGACCTTTTAAATTCATCGATTATAGTAGATTTTATTCTCTACGTAACTCATCTATGAATTATTATTTTCGCTGCGAATATTGATCTGAAACTTGTTGTCTATTGTATTTTATCAGATTTTTCCCTGTTGAAGACTAACGATAATTTGTTCTATGTTATCTTAGTCATAATATTTTTTATTGGGCTAGTTGAGCTCACTCTTTTCCTTTTTGTTCCATTTTTCTTTTCAGGAGGCGAGAATGTAGCGAGTACTAGTCAGGGTATGGAATGAAGGATTTAGAAAGTTGTTTTAGTAGTCCTCACCATTTTTGTAAAATAATATATCAATAATTGTAATGAGGACTTATTTGAGTGTTGATATTGTCTAGAAGACAATATTTGTATTTAAACTCACAGTTTTTATGTTATATTAATAAAGTTGTAGTTATTTTTGTACCATGTTATTAACGACTTAGAATGTGTGTTGTATATCTATTTTGAGGGCGTCATAGTTGGTATCAGAGCTTAGGGATATGATCTCTGGCGGAGATCGGGGAATAGAACTAGGAGGAGAGAGACGAGTAAATCCTTCTCTAGTGTGTCCTACCTAAGCTTATTTGTTAGTTGGTCAGTATATAGGGATATTATGTGATATGTTGATTTCCTTAATTAACCCTTGTTTTATGGCAGTATTTGAGAATGTCGACTAAGAATGTTAACAGTGGAGTAAATGAGACCATAGAGACACCTTTACTCACCAACGAGGAGAACATGCAACAGGATGGCAATGTTCCTCCTGTGAACAACAGCACTGAGCAGATGATGAACGACGGGATGTTTAGAAGCTTTTTGCAGTTCACGTAAAATCAGAAGAGGGAGACTCGTCTACAAAATACATGTGGAAATGATAACAACGCATGGTTTGTCACAGCCAAGCAGTTCAAAGAGTTGGGACCACCAGAATTCTGGGAAAAGCCGAATCCGATTAAGGCAGAAACGTGGGTAAAACAAATCACCAAGATATTCGATGTCTTGGGATGCACGGAGGAACAGAAGTTTCCATTTGCCACATTTATGTTTCGTAATGAGGCAGATTACTGGTGGGAATCTGTGAAGCGTACCCATCCAGCCGCACTCAGCATGTTTTGGGAGACATTTCAGAAACTTTTCAATGATAAGTACTTTCCTGAAAGTATTCGTCATATGAAGGAAGTGGAGTTTATTAGAATGGAACAAAATAACATGACGGTGTCTCAGTACGAGATAAAGTTTGCAGAGTTATCTAGGTTTGCACCTCATTTGTTGGAGAATGAGGAACGTATAACGTGAATGTTTCTGAGAGGTTTGAAACCCGACATACGTCAGTATCTCATTTCTCATAAATTTTCTCTCTATTCAGATGTTGTCAACAGGACTCAATTGTTAGAGCGAGATAACGAGTACGTTCAACCGAGGGACCATAACCAGGATCATACTGGTGACATCAGTCATCAGAACAACGATAACCAGCGGAGAAAGAAGAATACGGACAAAGGCGGTAACCACTCTGGTGGTAATCATGGCCATGAGAATAGAAGAAGCGAGTCGGGAGGAGATTTTAAAAAGAGGAGATTCAACAATGATAATGTGAAGATGTCAACACCAGCAGCAACTGGTTCTAAGGGATGAGAACGACCACCGGTCGTATGCTATAAATATGGAAAAGAGGGACATATCAGCCCAAAATGCCCACAATAGTTCAAGGTATGTTATAATTATGGAAAGGACGGACATATCGCTCGAGATTGTACGGTAGTGAAACCAAGTCCAGCAGGGATGGTGACTCAAAAGGCTGTCCCAAAAAAGTCAAAGTCAATGGTTCCAGGCATAGCGTTTGTCATGACTGGTCAAAATTCGTGGAACCCAAACGAGGTGATCACGGGCAAGCTAATCATAAATTCTTGCGAAGTTTATACCTTACTTGATACCTGTGCTACCCATTCATTTATCTATCCTGCTTGTGCTCAACGTTTAAACTTAACTCTGGAGAAATTAGACTTTGATTTATCTGTGGAGACTCCGTTAGGAGAAACTTTCATCACATCCACTATTTATAAATCTTGTTTGATCCAAGTTGGCACCATCACATTACCTGTTGACCTTATCTCTTTAAAGATACTTGCTTTTGATGTGATTTTAGCAATTGATTGGTTAACTACTCATCATGCCAAAATTGATTGTTTTCGTAAGGTTTTTAGTTTTCATATTCCTAACCAACCTGTTGTACGAATTCAAGTAACTAAACCATTAAAATCAAACACTATCATATCTAGTCATAAAGCTATTCATTTATTGAAAAACGAATGTCAAGCTTTTTTATCCCATGTTATGGATTTGAATAAAGACACGTCAGATTTGAATAATATTCATGTTGTTAGTAAATTTCCTGACGTGTTTCCTGAAGAACTTCCCGGTCTATCCCCAGAACGTGAAGTTGAATTCTTTATTGATCTTGAACCTAGTACAAAGCTCATTTCTAAAACCCCATATCGAATGGCTCCTGTTGAACTTCAGGAGTTAAAGGTCCAACTACAGGAGTTGTTGGACATCGGTTTCATTCGTCCTAGTACATCTCCTTGGGGTGCTCCTGTTTTATTTGTAAAGAAGAAAGACGAGAGTATGCGACTTTGTATTGACTATCGAGAATTGAACCATGTCACCATCAAGAATAGGTATCCGCTACCTCGTATTGATGACATGTTTGACCAGTTGCAAGGAGCACAATTCTTTTCAAAAATTGATCTTCGTTCTGGATATCATTAGCTGAAGATTAGAACTGAGGATATTCCAAAGACTACCTTCCGAACTTGGTACGGGCATTATGAATTCTTAGTCATGTCTTTTGGATTGACTAATGCTCCTGCGGATTTGATGGATATGATGAACCGAGTATTCAAGGATTATTTGGATCAGTTCGTTGTTGTCTTTATTGATGACATCCTCATATATTCCAAAAGCTGTGAAGATCATAAGCACCATTTGAAGCTGGTACTCCAAAGGCTTCGTGAAAACAAGCTATATGTCAAGTTAAAGAAATGCGAGTTCTGGCTTGAGGAAGTAGCATTCTTTGGGCACGTGGTGTTAAAACATGGAGTATCTGTTGATCCGGCAAAGATTGAAGCAATACAAAGTTAGGAGCAACCGAAGACGGTGACCGAAGTACGCAGCTTTCTGGGCTTAGCTGGTTATTATCGGAGATTCGTGGAAGGGTTTTCCCGAATCGCTACTCTATTAACTCAGCTAACTCGGAAGGATACAAAATTCGTATGGAGCGAGGAATGCGAGAAGAGTTTCCAAGAGCTTAAGAGGAGACTCATTTCGGCACCTGTTCTGACAATACCATTTGGTTCGGATGGATTTGTTATCTACAGCGATGCTTCGGGCAAAGGGTTAGGATGTGTTCTCATGCAACATGAGAAAGTCATAGCCTATGCCTCGCGACAACTTAAAGAATATGAGAGGAATTATCCTACTCATGATCTAGAGTTGGCAGCAGTCGTTTTCGCGCTAAAGATCTGGAGGCACTATCTATATGGAGAGAAAGTGGAGATATATTCAGACCATAAAAGCCTCAAATATTTCTTCACCCAAAAGGAACTCAACATGCGACAACAACGTTGGCTCGAGTTGTTAAAAGATTATGACCACACCATTCAATACCATCCTGGAAAAGCAAACGTGGTAGCTGACGCGTTGAGTAGAAGATCATATGCTGGAACGAGTGCGATGATGTCAAGTATACGCATAGAACCAACTTTAATTGATGAAGTTAAAGTTGCTCAAGCCACAGACCTGTAGCTAATGCATATGAAGAAGAAAGTATAAGAGGGTGCTATTCCAGAAGCAAGAATCGATGAAGAAGGAATACTTCGAGTCCACTCCAGACTTTGTGTTCCTAACGATTCTGATTTAAAGAACAAGATCATGATGGAGGCACACAATACACCATTTGCAATCCATCCTGGAAGTACTAAAATATATCGTGATCTTCAACATATATTTTGGTGGAAAAATATGAAGAGAGAGATTGCGAAATTTATCTCGAGGTGTTTAACTTGTTAACGTGTAAAGGCGGAGCATCAAGTGCCTAAAGGTCCATTGCAACCATTTGAGATTCCGAAATGGAAGTGGGAACACATTACCATGGATTTCGTTACGGGTCTTCCCACGGTTTCTCAAGGCATAAATGCTATTTGGGTTATTGTTGATAGATTAACCAAGTCTGCTCATTTGTTGCCGATACGGGAGACTTATTCTCTTGAACGTCTTGCTCATATGTATGTAAATGAGATTGTGAGATTGTATGGCATGCCAGTATCCATAGTTTCGGATCGTGACCCAAGATTCACTTCATTATTTTGGGTTAACTTGCAAAAAGCTATGGCACGGATTTACGATTAAGTTCGGCATACCATCCTCAAACGGACGAACAATCGGAGAGGACTATTCAAACTCTTGAAGACCTATTAAGACTCTGTGTCCTAGATTTTAAAGGGAGTTGGGATAAGTATTTACCATTGGTGGAATTCTCCTATAACAACAGTTATTAGGTAAGTATAGGTGTGGCTCCATTCGAAGAATTGTATGGACGAAAGTGTCGCTCTCCAATATGTTGGGATGAGGTGGGTGAAGCAACATTGTTGGGACCCGAGTTGGTACGCATGACTATGGAAAAGATCCAACTGATTCGACAATGTATACGAACGGCTCAAGATCGACAAAAGAGTTATGTGGATCTTCATCGAAAAGATGTGGAATTTAGTATTAGGGATCATGTATTGTTGTGTATTGCCCCATGGAAGGGAGTTACATGATTCGGGAAGAGAGGAAAGCTCAATCCATTTTAAATTCTTGACCGAGTAGAAAATGTAGCCTATAGACTTGTGTTACCTCCAAGTATGTCTCGTGTTCATAATGTTTTTCATATATCTGTGCTTCGTAAATATGTGAAAGACCTGAACCACGTTATTGAGTTAGAACCGGACGAGATAGCTGAAGTCTTAACGTACGAGGAGGTACCTGTCAAGATCTTGGATAGGAAGGAGCATGTCTTACGTATAAAGGTCATACCACAAGTCAAAGTTTTGTGGAGGAACCATGCTATTGAGGAAATGATCTGGGAGTTGGAAACGGAAATGAGAGTGAGGTATCCTCACCTTTTCAAAATATCAAGTACGTACGTCAATTTCGAGGACGAAATTTCATAAGGAGGGAAGGTTGTAAGACCCCAACTTATTATAAATAAAATTAAATTTCCTCTATTTATTATTTTGAAATAGTAAGGGTTGATTTGATTAATGTGATTAATTATGGGTAAATTGCGCAAATATTTCAAATATGCAAGTGGTTATAAAATATTCATTTTTATCGGAGAATATTCGTTTGTTCGTGGAATATTCTTACTATCGGGGAATATTAGTACGACGGCGCAGCCTTGTGTGGTGAAGAAAACGACAAGTATAAGTTGTTTATAAATAACGGCGTAGTTGTTACCGTTAATACTGTTGGAATACCAGGTGGTTAAAACACAGTAGCACACGGTATTGCACCAATTATTGATTCTTACGTAGGAAGGCATTACTCAATAATTGTTACAGTAGTTACTGTTCAATATTTTATTGATTCAATAATTGCTACGTTGATATTTTATATTATTGTTATTTCAATAATTGTCACTACACAGTATTTTCATTATCAGATCAATAATTTATATTATTTGAATAATATTATTAGATAACATTATTGGCAATGTCTAGAAAGTTCTGTCTAAGAAGAGGTTTGGTCACCTAATTGCGCGCCAGTAAGGAGAAATCCTTATTGGAAAGCCCCATCTTTCCTAGGAACTGTCTGGTTGTCAGTATTGTTATTCTGTAATATTATTTGTGAATAATTAATTATTGATTTATATGATAAGGAAAGTATTCATTTTATGTGGATATAGATGGAGAAAATTTTTAATGTGACAATTGTTGAAAAATTGTTATTTTATCTTTTCTGATAAATAATTTATTTAAATATATTATTATATTTTAATATTATAATAATGGTGATATTTTTACAATGAATGTGGGATATATGAGTATATGAGGAGAAGTAGTATTTTTGTTACAATTAATGTTTAAAACATGTTAAACATGTCAGTGGACTCATTTCTTGACTAAAATTGGTTTATAGCCCGCAAAATCGCCCGTTTGTGGATTTCGGTCAACTTCTGCTTGGAATTTGGAAAACCTTAAACTTACAAAGTTGTAAAAAATGGAATTTTCTATGGAAAGGACATGTGGTTCAAATTTTTTTGACAAAAGGGCTATTTATTATGAATTATTGAAGTTCTGAAATAATTAATTTTTGGGAGTTTTAATTATTTATTTTATGAAAAACATTTTTCTTACTTTTTCTAGAAGGTGGGCATGTGGGAAATCTGATTTCAAAGGATGCGTATGAATTTTGTTATTAATAATAATATTTTATTAAATTTTCTGCTTTGGTGTTCTAAGCATTTTCCTATAAATAGGGTGCTTAGGTTAGAATTAAAAATCACACCAGAAACTGAAATTTTCTCTCTCTATATTATCGAGCGTATTCTTGTGAGTATTTTAATACTTTGAGTGTTTCTATACGGTGCAAGTTCCCTTCAGCACTATATCCGGTATTCCAGCTAGAAGTACAGTCTTTTCAAGGTAAGGGATGTTATTTTTTTAAAAATGATATTATTTCTTCTAATATCATTATACTGGATTATTGTTAAGACTTTTCTTGTGAAATTCTTGTCTTTTAATGTCGAGGTTACTATTCACGTATACGGTACTATTCACGAATACAGCACTATTCACAGAAAAATTAAATTTTTGTTTTTGTCCAAAATATCTATTATGAATACTAGCTTTAATTGTATTCATGGTTTGATCATTCTTGAATTTTGCTCCACTATGATTATTTATGAAGTATTTTTGAACTCGGATTGTTTAAAGTACGAATTTTTAAAATTTATTCTTTTGTTTCACTGGATTCGTTTCTTTAAAATATTTTTCATCATTCTCAGTCCTAAATGATGATATTACTGAATATCTTTGGCCTGTAGTACAAAGATGGTTGATTTTTTTATGAATATCTTTGGCCCGTAGTGCAAGGATGTACATGTGTTGAGATAAATATGACTAACTGATGAATATCTTTGGCCTGTAGTGCAAAGATGAAATTTGATTCAAGATGAATATTGATTGATGTTACAGGGATAAAATAATGATGATGAACTTTTAAATTCATAGATTATAGTAAATTTCATTCTCTACGTAACTCATCTATGAATTATTATTTCTGCTGCGAATATTGATTTGAAACTTATTGTCTATTGTATTTTATCAGATTTTTCCCTGTTGAAGACTAACGATAATTTGTTCTATATTATCTTAGTCATAATATTCTTTACTGGGATAGTTGAGCTCACCCTTTTTCTTTTTGTTCCATTTTTCTTTTAGGAGGCGAGAATGCAGCGAGTACTAGTCGGGGTATGAAATGAAGGTTTTAGAAAGTTGTCTTAGTAGTCCTCACCATTTTTATAAAATAATATATCAATAATTATAATGAGGACTTATTTGAGTGTTGATATTGTCTAGAAAAAAATATTTGTATTTAAACTCACAGTTTTTATGTTGTATTAATAAAGTTGTAGTTGTTCTGTACCATGTTATTGACGACTCAGAATGGGTGTTGTATACCTATTTTGGGGGCGTCACAAGAGTGGTCCAGACGTTTGCTGAAACTAACTCTGTGATCGTAGTGTGCTCTCGGAAACGCAGAATCTGCAAGATGAGCAAGTGATGATCGTAGTGTTAAAAGATCGTATTGTGCTCTAAGAAACGTAGTGTTTGCAAGACGAGCAAGTGAAGAACGTAGTGATCTCTTACGAACAGGCACCAATATGACAAGATACTACGATATTGATAGTAGAGTGTCATCTGCTTTGTGTCAGAAACATAAGCCCTATCGTTCATCTAAAGATAGACTCCAACAAATATGGAATGGGTTTTGAACGTTGAAGCTCTCACCAGTCCCAACGTACAAAAGATATCCTTAGTATTGATCAAAAGAAACGTACTCAAGAAACTAAGAAAAGGACTATTGGGTTGAGGAAAACACCTTTTGAGGTGTTAGGTGAGAAAGCAGTCCAGTGTGTCAGTGAGCCAGAGTGTAATTCAGAAGATGTACAGAAAAGTCTCCATCAAAGCTCATAAATGTCAAACGCATTTAATGGCTCATCAGATGACTTCAACGGATAGATTTCAAGATCACATATATATAGATCAAAGACAGATGAAGAATTAATAAGAAAGTATTGAACAAAACGCACAAGAACTCTAAACGCTGAACTCTACGATCTGAGAAAAAGGGAAAACTTGCTCAACTACTCATTTCTTTCGAACAAGTGCTTAACTGCAACTGAGTAGCCTCAATCACAACTCAACAATCATCAATCTACTGAAGTTAGAAGTTTCAAGTCAGAAGGACTTGAAGAGTTCTAAGTGAATTGTGAAGAGCCAAGTATGCTGGACTTGAAGAGTTCAAAAGTGAACTTAGAAGTGCCTAGACTGCTGGTCTAGAAGGAATCTGTGAGATTCAGAAAGTGTAAAAGACATCCTTAGTGGATTTCCTACTCAAGGAGTAGAAGAGTGGACTAGGAGCATTGAGTGCTCCGAACAACTTTAAAACAACTGTCTTTATAACTGCTATAACTGCAATAACTGCCTTTAACTTTTTAATCTGCTACCAAAAAGGGATTTTAAAGAATCAATAGTTCCGCTGTGCTTAAAGGATTTATCAAAACAATTTTTAAACAAAGAAAAGTTTTTAATATCTATTCAACCCCCTTCTAGATAACTATTGTGCTTTCGGGAACTAACAAATATCATGTGCTACTATGCAACCACGCGTATTACCGTACTTTTACTACCGGGTAGTTCAACAGTTAACAGTAAATCTTCCGCCGTTATTTTAATAAAAAGATATTTCTGTCGTTTTCTCATCCCGACAGTAATTACGTTGTGGGGTCCAACAATGATTGCCTCGTCGTACGAATATTTTTTGTTAAAACGAATATTTCCTGACCAATCGAATATTTTATAACAACCTGCTTACTTTGCAAAATTTATAATTATTACCCACAACTATAACATTATTTCAAATTCACATCTTAATATTTAAAAATGATATTTATAGAAAATTCATCTTTATTCATAAAAGCTGAGGTCTTACACTTTTGTTCCTTAATATAAGTCGTTTGAAAATTTCAAGTAAGCATTAATTGCTTAGTTTTTAATATTACCCCAAGTATTAAATGTAACTTCGGGTTCTCTCACTATTTTCTGTCTAATAAATAATAATCTCTTATTTCAATACAAAGACAATATAGACAATTGATATTATAGTTAATGCTATACAATTATTATCTTAATACTAATGCACAACCCTAAAACAACCTATATTAAGAAACGGAGCAAGTATTTGTTAATATCGACGAACATGAGAGGCATGAACAAGAGATTTAAGGTTTAGTCACATTCAAAAATCATGTAATCATACAATTATCGAGAAAAATTAACTACTCTTTAAACCCTAAACAATAAATCTTGGCAGATATGTTTATTGGACATGAATATTGGACATTTTAAATTTATTTTATTTTATTTTTTTTTGCTTGTGACTCCCAAAAAATGTATAGTATTTATTTCAACAGGAATTTTTATAAAATATAGTGTTTTAGGTGTAATTTAGATACATATACAAGAACAGGGTTGTACAGTTTGTATAACCCTATTTTTGTATATGCAGTACCGGCCCTGGGCTAAAGCCCAAGGTGCCCGGGCTTTAGGCTCAAAAATTTTTAGGGCCCCTTAAATATTCTCTTCCTTTTATTACTTAAATAGAATACTTTAATATTAAAACAAATTATCTATCTGTAATATTCTACATATACTGATTATTATAATATTCTACCAATTTAAAGCATATAATTTGTACAAAACAATTTAATTATTATGTACCCGGGGATTCATCATCAGATTCAGTTTTTTGGGTTTTTTTTAATTATTTGGGAGTAGTGTTAGACTCTTAATAAAGGAGATCCTATTTGGTAATTATTTTTTTGACTTACTGATAATGTGATATCTAAATGATGCTTTAGAAATATTGAAATAGTCGGTTATTATATTTGATATTTTTTCGTATTGATGCTCTTTTGTTCAGAAAAAGTTCTTCCTTTTTTTATGCATGTCTTAATAGCAATTCGTAAAAGACCCATTTTTTTATTGTCCGCTTTAGGCCTTTCAAAACTCAGGCAAGACCCTGTGTATATGTATCTAAATTACACTTAAAATACTATAGTTTGTAAAAAAATTAGTTGAAATAAATAGTATATATTTTTTTAGAGTCGCACAAAAAAAGAGAGTCTAATAATCATATTCAATAAACATGTGCACGTAGAAGGACTCAACCCTAAAACCTTCATAATTGATTGCTACAGTTTGAAGTCTTCAATTTGATGCGATTTTGATAGGATATTTCCACTAAGCTCCGTTTGTTTTGTTTTTATTGTGGCAAAAATTATCTCCTCCGGAATAAATGGTATTGTTTGCTATAATTAATTTGTGCCAAGTTACAGGTGATACTTTTCGGTCAGTGCAATTATTGCTAATCAAAATACGACCAATCTTCAAATAGAAGCGGTGGTGGATGGTGGTCGTGACCGGTGCCACGCACTTACCGATTACTATGCGGTGTCGATGCATAAATGCTTATGCTTTTATTATCATTACATTTATTAAAAATATATGATAAATTCACAACAAAAAATAATTTTTCATATAAAAATCGTTGCTATAGATTCTATAATCACAGTTTTCACCGTCGCTATACATCTATAGCGATATTTTTCATGTTAAAATATCAAAAAATATTGTGAAAATATCAATTTTCTTATTTATATCATGCATCCTCTGTTGGAAGAGCTGATCATCTGTATCCAAATTTCTCTCCCCACTTAAATTTTGACACATGTTCTTTTATTTAATTTTAAAATTAATTAGTGTTAAGTAAGAGACTAGGTTTCAAAACTTAAGTAGAGGGACACAAGGAGACAGAAAATTTAGGGACATAGAATCTGCTCTCCTCTTTTGGTACCACAATTTCTAAAAGGGAACCGATATTTCTACATAAAAAATTGATATTTTCATATGATTCTCTCACATAAATAAGGAGCGAGTCTCATCTCTATGTGAAAGACTCATATAAAAATATCATTTTAACATATAGAAATATCAATTTACTTTCTAAAATTATAACACTACCTTCGTTTAAATAATTTAAATATACTATTTGTCTTTTAGTTGTTTTTATTTTATAATTTTTAGCAATAAATATCTTTTAAAATATATAAGTTATATATTTTAGGTTTATAAGTTATATGTTCAAATATTATTATTTGTATGTTTTTAATATTCAAACGATTGAATTTATTTTTTAAAAAATAAAAATGAACGTATCAATATATTAATTAGATATTTTCTAATATCTCTCTTTTTACATTTTATAAAATTTAATTATTATATATATTTTGTACTATAAAGAGAGGCACGAGAAGAGGTATGAATTTAGGGAAAGTAGATAGTGACATGAAGAAGATTCAAGCCCCATGCATGCCCACGCATTTGACACGGACAAAGTTTTATTTATTTCTTCATTTATTTATTAATTAATTTAAAATTTAAGATCACTCATATGTGGCGTACATGCAGATGATGTACATACAGGGTCGAGGGGGTCCGGTACTTAGTGTACCGTGTTATTGTTTTTATATATTTTTTATTATAATTATCAGAATAATAAATAATAAAACAAGTTTAAACAAAAAATTATAAAAGAAAATATATTTTTTATTAAAAAAACTATATTTTTTTTATTTATTATTCTGATAATTATGATAAAAAATAATAATAACACAATACCATACGTTGGTACAGTACCGGCCCCCATCCCCATCCCCATCCCCATCCCCATCCCCAAATCAACATAACTTTTATTTTGTTCACTCAGCTCTGTGTCATCACCAATCCAGAATGAATAAGTTTTGGGAGACCGATTTATTAGATCGGAAAATTAGAAATTTTCAAATTTTTAATTTATATTTTTTTGTTTGTGACTCTTAAAAAATGTATAGTATTTATTTTAATAATTTTTTTTTTATAAAATATAGTATTTTAGGTGTAATTTGGATACATATACAAAAACAGAATTATACAGTCTGAATAATCATATTTTTATATATGTATCTAAATTACACATAAAATACTATACTTTATAAAAATTCTTGTTGAAATAAATACTATATATTTTTTGAGAGTCACAAGAAAAAAAAATTTAAAATGTCCAATAAATATGTCTAATAAAAATATCCATGTAGAATGACTCATCCAGAATAGACCATCCAGCTCTCAGTAAATTAATACTAAGGGTTTGTTTGGCTGTGTCGGAATTTATAATATTTGCAGCGATACGTATTAATTTTGATAGGTTGCATTTGAAGCCTAAATATTATGTTACGACTTAAATAAATTTTATTATTAAACAAATACTACTTTTAAGTATATTTGAATGCTTTAAATGTACCAAATATTACAAACATTGAGTAATTAAACACACATTAAGTTCAAGAATAATATATATTAATTATTAATAATATATATTTTTATATATTAATAACGTCGTTTGGTCAATAACGGTTTGACCAATGATTGGACCATTGACCCATTCACTCAATATTTTTTTTCAGTTCGATGACTAGTCCGAGTCTAAAAACCTTGCTTTGGGTTTTGGGTTAGTTTGCTTGTTAGGATTATTTTTAATTATAAGATCATGAATTGTGTAGTATATTTTTAAGAATATAATACATAGTAAAATTAATTATAATAAGGATTTTTTGTCCTGAAATGTTTAATCAATTTATTATATAAAGAGAAATTATACAATATTAAAATAAGGCTTTTTTGGTCATATTTTTAATTAATCTCGGTCATTTTTTATGTCTTGATTACTTTAAAAGAATAATTTTAAGAATATTTTGACCCTCTGAATAGAAATTTTAATCCATAGAATCTTAATAGATTTTTCTAAATATTTATGAGTATTTTTTTAACTTTTTTTTAATGGAAAAAATATTTAAAAAAATAAAATAAAGTAAGACCTCGATTTTTGATTGGACTTGACCGCATGAACGTAAACACAGAGTAGATCAGTAGATCTTCCTAAATTATTGACGACATCTAGAGGACAGAGGATCTTTGGCGTATCTTGTCATAACAGAGTAGATCAGTAGATCTTCCAAAATTATGGTGGTAAACTAAAATCCCATAAAATGTTTTTATTTTTTTTAAAAAATAATTTTTATTATTACCTTCTAATATTAGGGTTTTTTCTGTAAAAAATTGTATTATTACCTTTTAATTTTAGGGGTTTATAAAACAATTAGGAGAGAGATCATGAGAATTTATTGAAATTTGTGATGCTAAATTTCATGACAATGAGGCTAAACATGTAATTATACAAAATAAAATAAGATACGTAGGTGCTGTTTGTTTACCTCTTAACAGGTTTTAATAGATCACCTCTTATTCGTTAAGAGAGTAGATGTTGTTTGCAGAGTTGGTCCTGAGTTTTTTAAGGCCCAGAGCAAATTTTCTCAAGTGTGCCCTTTATTCAAATTAAATAAATAAATAAATAAATTATCAACTAATTAATTTTATTAAAATTATAAGAGTTTACAAAAGATAAGGAAGAACACTTTAAAATGTCATCGAAGCGAAGAATCAACACATGTATCTATAAAATAAAAATATCAATGAAATCGGTAAAACTAATGAAATACTCACTCTAGTTGGCAATTTTTACTGATTACACAATTGAACTTTTAATTTTTCAAATTACCCAACTAAACTAATTATTATTTTGAAATTGAGTTATTCCGTTAATAAAAATAAACGGACGTTAAATTTTTATCTACAAAACTAATGAATTACTTATTGTAGTTGACATATTTTACTTATTACACCATTGAACTTTTAATTTTTAGATTACCCCATTAAACTAATAAAAAAATGATTATTTTAAATATTTTTAAAAATAATTATTATTTTCAGTAAAAGAAATATTAGAAACTTTAATTTTGTCCATAAAATGAGTAAAGTTTCATAAAATATAGATTTAAAAAAAATAAAGTTTTATGAAACCTAACTGATTTTTAAAAAAAATCTTTTTTTTTTCTTTTGAAAATAAAGTTTATTTTTTTGAATCTATATTTTATAAAATTTTACTCATTTTTTTAAAAATATGGAGAATTTTCTAATTTTTTCCTTGAAAATAATATTTATTCTTGAAAATAATATTTATTTATAAAAATTATTATTTTCTTTTTTGAAAAAATTAAATCAGTTTTTTTTAATTATCTTTTACTATTTTTTTATTTTAATTTCTTTTTTAAGTTTTTTTTAAAAAATTCTAATATTAAGAATGGATCATTCTGTTAAAAAATTAAATAGACATTAATTTAATTTAATCACTATAATTTTTTTGAATCTATATTTTATGAAACTCTACTCATCTTAGGAAGGAAAAAAATTTCTAATATTTTTTACTTAAATTAATAATTATTTTTAAAAATATTTAAAATAATTATTTTTAATTAGTTTGATGGGGTAATTTAAAAAATTAAAAATGCAATGTTGTATTCAGTAAAATGTGCCAACTACAGTGAGTAATTCATTAATTTTGTAGATAAAAAATTAACGTCTGTTTATTTTTTTTAACGGAATGACCCAATTTCAAAATAATAATTAGTTTAGTGGTGTAATTTGAAAAATTAAAAGTTGAATGGTGTAATCAGTAAAATCTACCAATTACAGTCGGTATTTCTTTAGTTTGCCCAATGAAATCTAAACCACAAAACAACATTTAAAATGTCTTCTTGTTGCATTTTTAGATGCAAAATCATCAAATATACTATCATATTTAATGTTTTCTAACATACCATTTTCAATGCATACAATGTTTAGATTATGGTCAGGTTTTTGTTGTCCAGGTGGATTCGGCATACAATGTAATTTTGGGAAGGCCGGCCCTGGCAACCCTACAAGCAGTTATGTCCATACCTGTAACGCCCCGAAAATTCGAATTTTCCAGAATTTAAGTTTAAAGAATTAGTTATTAATAAAATAAATATTTATTAATAATATTATGTGATATGTGTTTATTAATCGTTCTAGAACCTAGGATGATTATAAGTTGGGAGGATTCTGGCTACGATCTAGATTGAATGAGTAAGAATTTTCAAGACAAAAATAAAAAAAATTCGCGAACAAAATATTTCTGGGGAAAAAGACGAAATAAACTTTATTTACCCGAAGAAACCTAAGGGTTAGGGTTTGAAAAACCTAAGCTGTTCTGAGAGTTCGGTATGTCGAAATGACATTCCGTCGAAAGATTAGACGATAATATATCTTGAAAAGTTAAGAAAGCAGATAATAGTTTTTCTCGAAAAATGTGCAGAAATCGGACAAAATAAAAATGACGAAAAGTACTGTTATGTACTTTTTATTCGTTTATCTACGTTAGGATAAAACGTGAAGGAAAACGCTCAACGCCAAAAAGTGTTTTTCAGTTTTTCAAGAATCCGAAGAAAATCAAACCTTTTGTAAATACTTTTAATAATGAATAAAATAATATTATTTATTATTATTATTTGTTAGTAAGATGAATGTCGTTCTATAACCTAGAAATGTCAGAAAGTCGTAGTATTTTAACTACATGAATGAATTAAAGTGTTTGAATTTCCAAGACGAAAATAAAAGTTTTCCGAGAAATTTTTTGAAAAACAATATTCATCGATTTCCGCTCGGGAATTGTTTTTGAACTTCAGAAAAATACGTAACGTTATAATATCAAGGTGAGATGGATTATGTAATAATAATCTAAGTATAGAAAACGCAATATTTCGCATGCGGACTTAAATTAAGAACGTTAAGGATTAAAGACAAAATGAATGGAATGGTGGATATTGTATGAAGTACAAGTCTAATGAGAATTAAGGGACAAGCCCAAGATGTATCAAGGATTAAGCCAAGTGTTAGTTTATATGAAGCCCAAAGTAAATTAATGCAAGCCCAAAATGAATAAGCTAAGTTAATTAACTTAAGCCCAATGTAATGATCCAATGGGTTAGGCTTGATCCATGGAGCAACCAAGCTTGATGTGGGTTAAACTTGGTGACCAAGAAATTTAAGTGGTCACCAAGTACTTTATGTGATGACCAAACATTGGATATGTTTTGTGTTGTCCAAGTAATTAGTGTGGCTAGCAAGTATACTTATTTGTTAAGCAAATGAATAGTAAGGAGGTGGGATGTTCTAATGTCCATAATGCCCTCACTTTGGCTTTCCTATAAATAGAAGGAGATTGCTAGTCATTTATCAATTGTTCAAAACACCAACAACTTCCAATACAAAGCAACTTATTGGTTAGAGAGAATAAGCACTTTTTAGACAAACATCCTTTGTTAGTTTTTCAAAGAAGAAGAAGGCTAGTTCATCAAGGGAAAGACACTTGTCTAATAATTTTCTATCTCTATCATTGTAGGGTGATAAGAGAAGTGTAGTCTAATAAGCATGTATGTTAAGAACATGTAATAATTGAATAAGCACTGGACTTAAGCCGAATAAGTCATGAATAAGTAACTTGAACCTAAATAAGTTATGAACTTATGAAGAACAATGATGAACTTGTCATATGTTTACCATATGAAGTTAGTATGTCTGATAAGATGTGAGAATGTCGATTAAAGGACTTAAATCTATAATAAGTCATAAGAAATGAAAACTTGTAGTTTAAAAGTTATTAAGTCATGAACTTATAAGGAATAAGTCAAAACATAGCTTGAAAATAAGTTGATGTAATATGTAGTTTGAAATGTTCAAATGATGGTTAGAATCCATTTAGAACAATGATTAAATCGTTAGTAATGAAGTTTCACCGGAATTCACACGATTGGACGATAATCGTTAAATCATTGAAATTCTCGGAATAGAAGTCGAATTTTATGTTTGAACTCGAAGATGTTGGTTTTCGATGGAGACAAGTCGTATTTGGCATTATAGAGTTGCAGACTTGAAAATGACCGAATTCTGACTTAGAATGAAGAAATAAGCGTTGAACGTTCACGAACGTTTACCGTTTTCGTTAAAAATGAACTAATAGGTGAATATTTAGCAAACGAAGTCAAATAGATAAAATTCTTGCATGAACGCGTAGAGTATGTGTGATGCCCCCAAAATAGGTATACATCACCCATCTTGAGTCGCCAAATACATGGTACAAAATTCAAATACAACTTAATTATACAACAGTGGTGTAAAATATGGCAAAACATAATCTGAGAGTTTCAATAAGAATATTGTCATCTAGACAATATTCACACTCAATGGAGCTCTCATTACATTTATTGTCACACTATTTTATAGAATATTTAGGACTACTAAAACAACCATCTGGACTGTCAATCCGTTCCCCAACTCGTCCCAACTATATTTTTATTTCCTGAAGAGAACAGTTAAAGAAAGGGTGAGCTCAACTAGCCCAGTAAGAAATATTATGACTAAGATAATGCATAATAAATTATCATTAGCCTTCAACAGTATAACAACTGATAGAATATAATAGATAATAAGTTTTAGATCCACAACTGCAACGAAATAAGAAATCCATTAGAAGAGTCAAGTAGAGCATAAAATCTACTATTTTCTATGATTTAAAAAATTTTCATCAACTTTATCGCTGAGACTCAGCTTAATAAATAAAATCGAATCATCCCTGCATCACGGCCATGGATAGTCATGTAATCATCAATGGTCATGATTACACCTAATAATCCCTAGTCATAATCATACCAACAACCATCCATCAATGAACTACAGGCCAATGAGAACTTTTACCACATCATTCGTCACATTACGGTAATGATTATACAGAATAATCCCTGGTTATAATCATACCAAGTCCATCTACGCACGTAAGCCAAAGATGACTCTCATCACAATATAAGCATGAGGAAGATGACAATAACAATGACATAATTATTTAATAAAACACGTTCAAGGATAAATTTTAAAGATTTATAATTTAATTTATCCAGAAATCAATAACGTCCAAATTGTCAACATGATACTGCTTTGTGAAGTAAAATTCAAGAATACTCAGAAGAATATTTCAATGAAAAGATACTGGATGAAGCGCAAATATCTAGGATATTCTACTAATTTCATGGAGTATAGAAGCCAAAACTTTAACCAACTGAGTATAATAGAATATATGAAACTGCAAATGGATTTTCGCCCGCCATGCGGTAATCCACGCAGATAAATCATTTCCATAATTTAATAAGGAATGAATACGAAGGATCATTCACCATACATGCGGTAATCCACATAGACAAGTTATTACAACAGAATAATAAAGAATGGAATAACAGAATAATTCACCAGGCATGCGATAGACCGCACAGACAGGTTATTCCAACAGAATAATAAAGATTGGAATAACAGAAGAATTCACCAGGCATGCGATAGACCGCACAGACAGGTTATTCCAACAGAAAAATAAAGAATGGAATAACAGAAGAATTCACCAGGCATGCGATAGACCGCACAGACAGGTTATTCCAACAGAATAATAAAGAATGGTATAACAACCTTTACAAATATTGAAAGAAATAACTCTCTTCATGAATACGAAAGAAATAATACCCCTTACCTTAGAAGAAACTGGATACTGGAATAGTGAGGTAGCAGACTTCTCTTCTTCTTTCTCTCTATAATTTCTCTATATAATAATTGATCTTGTGAGACTTAGTGAATTGGTGAGAAATGAAGGAAGAATGAGCTTCTATTTATAGAAAAATATAGTTTCAATAATTGCACATTTTGGGGCTCAAAATATTACAGTATAATACCTCCCTCTTTTTCTTCATTTTAAATTTAGTCCTGCAAGTATTATCAAACTTGCACCACCTCCCCTAATGGTAAATCATGTGAATTAATAGTTCATTCATGTGACTCAATAGTATAATCATATGAAAAAACTAATTACAATATAATACCTTCAACTATACCACCATTTTTAATTTAGTCATGCAAGTATTATCAATCTTGCACCAACTCCCCTAATAGTAAATCATGTGAATCAATAGTACACACATGTGAACACATAGTTATAAGCATGTGAATTAATAGCAATTAATTTCCCATTTATTCGGTTAATTACCCGGTTGGTAAATATAACCTCCAGACATCAATTATTATCAAAATAAATGTCGATTTTCACTAACACTAATAATTCTAACACAACAGAACTATCAATTTCATCTTTAATCAACACGAACTTAATCATCATTAATATTATAATTCATAATATTTAACAACCAGGTCGTTCCCAGGAAAGAGGGGGCTTTCTAATAAGGATTCTCCTTATTGGCGCACAATTAGGTGACCAGACCTCTCCTTGACATAACTTCTAGACATTGTCAATATTGCAAATAATAATATGAATAACTTTGTCGTCTCAATTATTGATTTAATAATATATATATTATGCAGATGATACTGTGACAATAACTGAATCAATAATATGAGAGATATGATGCAGCAATTACTTTAGCAATAATTGAGTATAACTGAGTGACTTCTCATGTAAGCATCAATAATCAATACCGTGTACTACTATGCAACCACGCGTATTACTGTACTTTTACTACCGGGTAGTTCAACAGTTTTAACGAATAACACTTTCGCCGTTATTTTTATAAAAAGATAATTCTGTCGTTTTCTAACTACGACAATACTTCCGTTGTGGGGTCCACCAATGATTGTGCCATCGTACAAATATTCCCTGTTAAAACGAATATTCCCCGACCAATCGAATATTTTATAACAACTTGCGTACTTTGCAAAATTTATAAATATTACCCACAACTATAACATTATATCAAATCCACACCATAATATTCAAAATATATTTCGAGAAAATTATTCTTTATTCATAAAATTAGGGGTCTTAAAATATGTAATTTGTGAACCGTAGGCTCTGGAACGAGCCAAACACTAGTATGTATTTATATTGGTTAGATTAGATTAAATACTATTAAATTCTTCAAGTAGTTGTTCGATTTGATTGGGTTTCCAAATTTTACAATTTTTATTCTTGAATGTGGTGTGTAATTGCTTTGATGTAAAGACCTAATTCTTATGCTTGAATCTTAATGTGTAATTGCTTGTGATTACATACTGTTGAATTGCTTGTGATTTAAAGCCCTAATTTTAGCATTTGAATGTGGTGTGTAATATGCCCCATAGGCTTTCCTAAGTAAATTACTGGTCTTGATTCTCTTCCTCTCTCTTAGAGGATTTTATGCCCCAGTTAAGGAAAGTTCTTGCAGAGGATTTTATGCATACCTTTGACCACAATCAATACCTATCTATACCCAAATGACTTGAATACCTTATATAAGTGGGAATACAATTATGAATGATTAAATGGTGAGTTTTTAGTGTTTATAATTGTAGCTCTAGCGAATTAACGTTTTGAGCTTGGGTTACCCAGACAGTGTATGTGTATGCTATCATTGTCATGCAATTATGTGGAAGCATGAACAGACCATCAATCAACAATAAACAGTTACTTGATGGAGATGACAAGCCAAGTCTTTCTTTTCGAAAAAATATACACGTTAATTTATACACCTTAGTTAATTTATAGCAACGATTCCCCCAAATCTTTTACTCTTTTCGTTTTAAAATTAGAGATACATTTTAACTTTTTAAATTCAAATTTATGAAAACTTAAAATTTAAAATTGATTTAATTCTATTCATATTTTAAAATTAGAGATACATGTTTTGATTGATATTATATTGGTAATGTATATGGGTCTGAATTTTTAACTGCTTTAATTTGCATTCAATCGTTATTGTTTTGGTCTTATTGTATTGGAAATTTGTATATTTTTCTTGGTTTTTGTCTTGGTTGCCTAGAAATGTCCATGTATGCATGCCTTCATGCATGTGGCTAGTCCATATTGTAGGGGAGACTGGCGAATTTTTTTTAAGTATTATAAGTATAAGTTTGAAAAATGTTCATACGTATTATAAGTATAAGTTTGTAGTTGAATTTTTTTTACCTCTTTTATTGTGAACAGTTTTAGATTTAAAATATATAATAGCTTTTGGTTATAGGAAAGCTATGCCCATTATTGAAATAAAATGAGAAATTGAATTGTTTGAATATGCGAGTAGCTTAATTTTAGTAATTCTCAGTAAATTGGGTTCTGTTTATATAGAGAGTCTGGGTACTGCTTATCAATTTGATATAAATATATTGGTGATCCACTAGAGCCTATTAAGGGGCTGTTGGAGCTGATTGGCTGGGATTGTGGCCGCGAGGCCACACGGGGCCACGCCAAGCTTAGCCAAGCCTCACGGGGCCAAGCCAAGCTTGGTTGTCAGCATGGTAAGCTATTAAGCCAAAATAGACAGTGCTAGGGAACTGTTAGTGCAACAGAGAAGGTAACTAGCTAGACACAATTGGTTAATAAAGAGATTGTTTTGGCTATAACAGAAAAACAAGGGTATTTAACACTTATGTATACAAGAATAAAGCTACAAAATGTTATAAAAGCTATAAATTGCTCAACCAAGTTGTGACTATCCCAAAACATAAAAGATTATAGAAAGGGACCGTGAGGGGTATAATCTTAAAATATGTTAACCGAGGCCTTAGATGGACTCTTCAATTCTTGGCGTGAAGCCTTAGATGGTGGTAGTTTTCTTAAGAAGAAACATTTCAATGCATCTGAATACCAACCAAATATGTACTACTGATATAAAGCTAGCATGAATGAAATACCTTACGTATTCACTTACGATTAACAATAAAAACATATTTAAAACAAATTAAAATAAAATAACATGATATAATATAAAGTTTCTCATACTGCTTTAATTTACATTCATTCGTTAACATTGAGTATGCTTAAATGTTAATCATATGCTTACAAGTATACTCAAGTCATATGGTTACAAGTATGCTCAAGTCATATGCTTACAAGTATGCTGAAATGTTAATCACGTGCTTACAAGTATGCTCAAGTCATATGGTTTCAAGTATGCTCAAGTCATATGATTAATAAGCTCATGTTGTCTATAGTAAGTACCGTGGAATCATGGACCTCTATTCAGACTGTAGTTGGATGGCACGACAAAAGTTAAGTGCTTAGATAGGTGCTACAACTGAATTTAGAGCTGGTTGCCAAGTGTTTTGGAGTATGCATATAGTCACCCGAAATGTATGAATGGTAAGTCCCAGATACGATGTACATGTTTGAAGTGTAAGAATATAAATTACATAGACAGAGACGTTGTAAACTATCATTTACTTGTTTCTGGGTTCATGAAAAATTACGAAGAATGCTGATGGGCACATGGGCAGAGAAGAGATGGTGGCATCGCAGAAGAACACAATTCGGGCAGTAGTACTCATCGAATGAATGAAATGGTTCATGATATTACAGGGCCAGATTATGATTGGGAACAAGGCAGAGATCAACCTATGAATTCTGATGCTAAAGACTTCTTTAAGTTGTTAGACGAGGGTAGCGAACCATTGTGTCATGGTTGCACTAAACATAGTACATTGTCTATAGTGGCAACATTACTTAACATCAAGGCTGATCACAACATGAGCCATGAGTGTTTTGAGCCGCTCTTGAAGGCCATTAAGAGTATGTTGCCTGACGGTGAGAAACTACCTAGTAACTATTACTTTTGTGAGAAAATGGTGAAGATGTTGGGTCTTGGAAACCAAAAGATCGATGCATGTCCCAACGATTGCATATTATTTTATAAGGAAAATGAACAGATGACAAGGTGTATGTTTTGCAGTCATGATCGGTTTAGGCCTAATAAAGAGGGTGTGACTACAAAAAAATCAAGTATACCATTTAAGATTTTAAGGCATTTTCCAATAACACATCGGCTAAAAAGATTGTACATGTCTTCAAGAACAGCTGAACATATGAGTTGGCATGCGAAATCTCCAACTAAAGATGAAGATCTAAATCATCCCGCAGATGGGTAGGCTTGGAAAGATTTCAGCTTAGCACATCCTGGGTTTGCATTGGAACCTAGAAATGTGAGGCTTGGATTGTCCACTGATGGTTTCAATCCGTTTGGCCACTCAGATGTTCCGTACTCATGTTGGCCTGTGATTGTTACTCCGTACAACTTGCCTCTTGGATGTGTATGAAACAGCCATACTTATTTCTTTCACTCGTGGTTCCTGGTCCTAAAAGTCCTGGAAAGAACTTAGATGTTTACTTAAGACCTCTTATAGACGTGTTGAAGGTATTATGGGAGGATGGAGCACAGACTTGGGATGTTGCAACGAATACAAATTTCAACCTTAGGGTAGTGGTTATGTGGACTATAAGTGACTTCCCAGCTTATGGTATGTTAGCTAGATGGAGTACATATGGGAAGTTGGCTTGTCCGTATTGTATGGAGCATACAAAGTCGTTTAATCTATCAAAAGGTCGAAAGCCTTGTTGGTTTGACTGTCATCGTCGGTTCTTGCTGGTAAATCACCTGTTTCGAAGAAATAGAGAACACTTCAGGAAAGGTAAAGTAGACAATGATATGCCTGCACCGCGATTTTCGGGAACGGAGATCCGAGATTGTGTGATGAGATTGCCGGTTATCCAATTTGGTAAGATTGATGCCACAAACATAATCAATGGGTTTGGCGAATCTCATAACTGGGTTCGGAGAAGCATCTTTTGGGAACTGCCTTATTGGTCTACAAATTTGATTTGTCATAATCTAGATGTGATGCATATTGAAAAGAATGTGTTTGAAAATGTGTTTAACACCGTGATGAATGTTACGGGGAAGACAAAAGATAACGATAAGGCACATTTGGACATGAAAGATATTTGTAAGCATCCTGGATTAGAACTTTATGAATCTCCTAATGGTAAGATTGTCAAACCGCATGTAAGGTACACATTGTCTAAAAAGCAAGTTGAAGATGTGTGCACATGGGTTAAGTCTCTAAAACTACCAGATGGATATGCGTTAAACATTGCAAGGTGTGTTACGGGTGGGAAATTGCAAGGGATGAAGAGTCATGACTGTCATGTGTTCATGGAGAGACTCATGTCTATAGCATTTCAGGATCTGCTTGATAAACCAATATGGGATGCTTTGACGGATCTTAGTCGTTTCTTCAAAGACTTATGTTCAAAATCATTAAATGAGAAGGACATGTCTATACTTGAGAAGAACATCATAGAGATCACGTGTAAACTGGAAAAAATATTCCCACCTGGTTTTTTGGACTCCATGGAGCATTTGCAAATCCATCTTCCCTATGAAGCTCGTGTTGGGGGTCCAGTTCAATATAGATGGATGTACCCTTTTGAGAGGGTGATGGGAAACCTTAAGAGGAAGGTGAAGAATAGAGCTTATGTCGAGGGGTCGATATGTGAGGCATACAGTTTCGATGAGATATCTATATTTGTGTCAGACTATTTTCCGGACGAAGTCTTGACAAAGGCCAATCGAGTATCGAGACATGATGATGGGGGAAATGTTGAACTAAATGGTCGGCTCTCTGTATTTGATCTATCGAGCCGCGCTTATGGAAATGGGAAGCGCATATTCCTCTTTGAGCAAGAGTTACATGTTGCACATACTTACATTCTTCTCAATTATGAGGAGATTGACGAATTTGTGAGGCACACATATAAACTTTATAATTTATCTTTTAAGTTGAAAATTAATTATTCCAATATGTTAAAGTTTATAACATGGTATAGATTGTACGATGACGAGTTAAAAGTGAAGCATCCCGGCATAACTGATAAAGATATTCAAATCAATCGTGATAAAAAATTTGCACTTTTGCTACAGGACAAAGTAAGTTCAATTTCTTAAGCTCAACATATATATATATATATACTCCATGTTAACTATGACTTCATTTAATAAGATGGAGTTTTTGTAGGCTTTGACTGCGGGATCAACTATTCTAACTAATGTACAAGTCCTAGCTATGGGACTAGACAGGGACTAAGTCAGCCGCAATGGTTATAAAATAAATGGTTGTGAATTTCATACAAAGGCATATGGGCGCGGTAAAATAACAACGAACTCTGGAGTGTGTGTCCAAGGAGATTGTTACAATGAGCTTGGTCGTGCCTTTTATGGGGAGTTGGAGAAAATCGTAGAGTTGTCGTACAAGGGCACGTACGGGGGTCATATTCACTTGTTCAAGTGTCGTTGGTTTGATTCAGAAAAAGGGATACGTGTTGACAGACATGGAATCGTATATATTAACCTCCATAGGTCTGCGTACTCCAACGAACCGTTTATTTTACCAACTCAAACAGTATAAGTATACTACACTCCTAGTCCTGTTAGGAAAAGGGATAGACCGCTTATAGATTGGCAAGTTGTAATTCATACTCCCGCGCGTAGTCGTGTAGAAGTAGTTGATGGGGAGATTTACCAAGAGCAGATGCTTCATAGTCAAACTATAATAAATGTGGAGGACAACAATGAAGTAATCCAGTTAGATGGTGGAGATGATCCACATGAATTAGATCCTGAGTCAATACTTGTGTCAGATGACATTGATACTAAGGAGGAAGAGTTATTGACTGAATCTGACACTGAATTTGAAGCAGATGATACTTATGAATCTGCAACACGTATACAAGATGATTCTGAATTAGACATTGACAATTGAACAAATGAAATGTATGTTTAGCATTACATGTTTTTTATATCATTGTCATGTTTACGTACTAAACTATTGAAATGCAACTTTTGTTTATTGTCATTTTATATTTATATATATACATGTTTATATCATTGTCATGTTTTTGTACTAAACTATTTGAATGTAACTTTTGTTTATTGTCATTTTATATTCATATATATACATGTTTATATCACTGTCATGTTTATTGTCATATATACATGTAATCAAATATAACTCATAATAACATCTTAAAATTTGTAATATACAGATGGCTTCTGAAGCAGCGCAAAAAAAGCGCGGCTTGGGTAGCACGTACGTCCCATATATATCATTTATATATATCTACTTATCGTTGATGTAAATTATTGTATATTATAGTGATTTTTCAGATAATAAGATCGTCAACATCAACAAAACCATGAACATGAGTATGACATAAAACATAACTAGGAATTAAGTTTATCCATAATTCAATCCATAATTCATGTATAATTGTATATTGGTAATGTTTTGATTGGTATTATATTGGTAATGTATATGGGTCTGAATTTTTTACTGCTTTAATTTGCATTCAATCGTTATTGTTTTGGTCTTATTGTATTGAAAATTTGTATATTTCTCTTGGTTTGTGTCTTGGGTGCCTAGAAATGTCCATATATGCATGTCGTCGTGCATGTGGCTAGTCTATATTGTAGGGGAGACTCTGGTGAATTTTTTTAAGTATTATAAGTATAAGTTTAAAAAATGTTCATAAGTATTATAACTTAGATGTAAATTGCTTTAATATATCGTCTTATCGTTGATGTAAATTGTTGTATATTATAGTGATTTTTTAGATAATAAGATCGTCAAGTGCATATCACAGTTGTGTTTACAGAATTGGCCTACACCTATGATTACGTGGGCGAGCACACATAACGCCCACAAAGATGTTGTTTGGGATGAATTTCAGGTATGTTTTTTTTAATTATGACAGATAATATAATATTCAAAGGATAATTGTTTAGTAATGTTATTATTATTGTTTTATTTGCAGAAACGATATAGATGGGAGGACGCGCAGGCTTCAGTGATACAGACATTATTCTAGCAGAAGTGCGCGGTCCGCACCAAAGACAATTTGAACAAAGAAAGACAAAATACCATTCACAATGTCGAGATCGACCATCCAGGCCAGGGAGAGGATTACATGCATGAGCATAGCTCCTAGTGGTGCACCCAGTCCATATGGGCTGAGATGTGTGCCCAATGGAGAGCTGAGAGCTGGGTGAAAAGACGAAAGACTGCCGCCACCAACAGATCCTCGGGTGTACCCGATGGCAAAAAGTCTAAAGGAACATACAAGGGTGGCAGTATTTCACAGTTACAACATATCACTGTCAGGGTACGTATTTACAAGTTTTAATATGTTTACAATCATGAATTGTAGAAAATATCACATTTTTACTTAGTAATATTGTGCTATTTTTTGTATAGGAGTCTCAGTCTCAAGGTTAGCTTATCCATTGTTGGATGTGTACGTGGCCACCCGTGATGGTCTGCCTGATGCTATCCAGATAGCGATAATAAGTTTTAACAATTTGATCTTGTTTATCAATGCTTACATAATTTATTTTTAACTATTAAATCGTTAACATAATGACAGGATACTTATAAGCATTTATTGAATAAGCGCTATCCTGAAGGCACTCCACGTCCGCCTATTGATCAAGAGTTGTGGGAGAGGACGTCTGTTGTGAAGAAGAACTACATTAAAGGTCAAGGACAATGACAACGCCCATCCTTCAGTGGCTCAGGCTGCTCATCTACCCAGTCTTCACAGTCATCGAGCCATCCAGTTGTTCATACTCCGGCTGACTGTGTGAGAGCTATATATCGAGATCGAGATCTTCTGAAGATACTGAGCGGGCATCTGGGGGCTCTGAGTCCTTATGAGTTAGCTGAAGCAGTAGCGGCAGCAGCAGCAGGACAGCGTGAGGATGGCGACGAGGTATAAAATCAATTTGTTGTATGTATTGTCGTAATATATATCAGTATCAACATAGTTACTATATTTGTAACTTGTTTTATTATTTTGTTAATTACAGGGTGATCAAGGAGGTGATGATGCTTGACGTACCTGCTTTAGATCAGTTTTATAGTTATAGTATAAGCTTGTACTTGTATATTCATTCTTTGGATGTTTGTATGTTATTTAAACAAGTTTTGAAATGTTATTATATTTATTCAAATCATATTGGTTTTTAAAGGTTTATATACTAGTTTGGTGTATGTGTTGGTGGACGATGGATGTTTATATTGTTGTGTATGTTGTTTATCTTGTTGTGTATGTGTGTTGGGATAAAGCAGGTACAAAATAGGTACAGGTTTTTGGGAATTCTACAAAACAGCAAAATTTTGGTTTTTATTTTTTTCCATATCAGCGATCGCATGCAGTCGCTGATAGTTATTAGCGACGGCTAAACAATTGAGGGTATCAGCAACCGCTTACGGTCGCTGATAGTGGTCGCTGCCACGTGGACCACGTCAGCTTTGGCCCCGGACCATGCTGACTCAGCTTAGCGACTGGATTTGTCATTTCGGTCGCTCATATCGGTCGCTAATAGTGGTCGCTGATGTGCATCCCATCGACCAGATTTTATGTGACGACTATCAGCGACTGCATTCGGTCGCTGATAGTTATCTGCGACCGCGTGCTGTCACTGATAGACCTTTTTCTTGTAGTGTTAAACCTTAAGTATGTTACCTAAAGGTTGAGGATAAGTAATCAAACATGAGCGTGATGTGAATGTATGAACGACGTAACGAAAAGCCGGAACCAATAATAACAAATCTAAGTCGTAATTGGATTGAGAAGAAGGGTTAGATTCATTAGGAACCATGTATGTTCATTCATGACCTAATGTGTTATGTGATGTTATCATTTATTGTAGAGACTTAAAGACTTAACGTGAACGTGTTATAACTGTAGCAGACGCTGAAGGCAAGTATTCTAACCCTTGTTCCTATTCAATCTGGACAAGCTTTGTAATTCATGTATTCTTACACATGAAGTATTGTATGATGAAGTCAAAGCCAATTCTTTCGGCTAGACTTATATTATGTTTCTATCAAAGCATGTTCAATGTTTACCAAGTTATATTGGTGTGGTTTTCAAACGAAGACTGAGTATGCTAAAAATGTTTTTTCATCAAACGATAGGCACGTGAGGTTGCCACAACTTAAATGTTCATACATTTAATGAATGTAGTGTTGATTAACGTAGAGTACTATAGGCTGATCACCTAGATATGCTCGTAAGAAATGTCGGACTTACGGACTTAGTACCGGGATGTTCTTTTCAAAGATCTTATGAAATGCTTAAGGTCTTGGACCGGAATTGATGTTTTACTGAATATTACTGTTTTAAAATGTTTTGAAGGAAAAGAAGTGCTATTTTGAATTATCGATAGTACTTCGTAACTATTTTTCAGTTATTGAAGATATACGATTCATATGTTTCAAGCATGTTGTTAGTATAATTGTTGTACTTACTGAACTAGTCATGCTCACTCTTGCTTGAATCATATGAACACAGCTAAGATCGAACGGACCGAAGGCTCAGACAAGGATAAGGGAAAGGCGAAGACAAACCCATAGAATACTTATGTAATAGTATAGGGTGAATGATTGTAATATATTTGATATTATGACAAGAACAAATGTAATGGTTATAAAGAACCTGGGGAATGTTAATATTATTTTGAATATATAGAAAACATATTTATTTTATTGAGGCTTTTCAATTGAATGTATGTGTGAATGGTAGTACCGTGTAACACCATCTGTCGGGTTGGAAGATACCCGAATTTGGGGGAGTCACAGGTTGGTATCAAAGCATTAGGTTATAAAACTTAAGGGGGGATTAAAACCTTAAGTCATAATCCTAAGAGAAGTTAAAGAAGTAAAATAAGAAAATAACCTTATAAAAATGCATTATGAATATGTTATGTGTTTTTATTATTCTACTGACGTGTACTAATCAACTTAATTGTTTTATGTAGATGTCAAGAGTAAATGGAATGCATTTAGATGGACAGGCAGTTAGTGAGGAATCCGTTAACTAAATAGAGGTTATACCTAATCCCATAGCAGAAGAGCCCGAGATAGTTGTCATTGAGTCTGGAGACACAAAGGATCCCGATCTAATGTCCGTGTTCGACGGCATGATAGAAGAGGAGGTGGAGGTAGTGTCCTTCAACCCGATAGCAATAGCAGCAGAGATGGCTCCTAGGGAGTCAATGATGTCATTATTTATGTCAGTGTTGGATAGAAATATCCATTACTGTCAGGAGGTTAAGGAGCTGAAGGTAGAGCTCTAGGCTATTATAGAGGACAAGACCGATGTGGAGTCCATGTGGGAGCAGGAGCATGATGAGAGGATTTTGGCCAAGGACAAAGTCCATGAGCTAAAACATGAGGTTTTTGAGCTCAAGGAGGACCTAAAGACCAAACAGCAGAAGATAAGGAGAATGTCTTAAATTCATAGGAGTTCTCATGCAGATTTCTAGCAGCAGGTAGCTGGTTATCCGGTAGAGGTAGGGCTGACGCGACATACTATCAGCCGTGATATTATTGCCGGTCTTGTCAGGGCAGATTTTGATAATGCCTTGAGGCAGATGTGATCTATTAGTGGATAGAGTAGTTTAGATATGTAAATATTTTGTATCCAGTAGTGATGTAAAACCATCTTTTGTATAACAAAGGGTAGTTTTTGTAAATCCCAATTTTTGAAAAACACTAGCGGAAAAGTAATGTAATCAGCTTTGGCTGTGTAATATAAACAATGTAGTATTATACTACAATGAATAAATGAATATAAGCCTTTTTATGGAACATAATAAGCAATGGATGATTGAAGTTATTGTTTAATATCGAATAATAACTAATTAATAAGGAAAGAATAATAATGAAATGTGTTGTTTATTGTATCAGCAAAATGCCTCCAAGAAGAGTACAACGTAACCAAGGAGCTAATGTAAATCAACTGGATGAAGGTTCGATTAACCCTATGCAGAAGTTTGTTAATCTTTTAATAGCCGCATTTAATAGAACTGGGGCTAATATCCCCGTAAATCTGGGAGTAGCGCGAGCTACTACCTTTAAGGATTTTAAGAGTGTTGGTCCGCTGGAGTTCAAAGGAACTACGGACCCTTTCGAAGCCCAAACGTGGGTGAAAGAAATCAAGAAGGCATTTTAATAGCAAATATCGATGAGGCTCAGAAGGTTGCCTTTGCAACCTACATGATGAAGGGAGAGGCCAACTTTTGGTGGGAGGCCAATCAGGCTAGGGCCAGGGATAGAGAATGTGATGTGGGTGAGGTTCAAGGAGATATTCTTCGAGAACTACTTTCCCACGAGCATGCAGGGAAGGATGGAGATGCGGTTTCTCAAGTTGAAACAAGAGGACATGTCGGTTCCCCTATACGCCGCCAAGTTTAATGAACTGGCAAGGTTCGCTCCACACCAAGTAGATACCGAGGTTAGGAAGGCGCGACGGTTCGAGCAGGGCTTGAAACCCTGGCTCTATAAACGTATTTATGTGTTCCAAAGTACTTCATTTGGGACCATTTTAGAGAAGGCGGTAATCGCCGAAGGCGGTAATCGCCGAAGGTGGTAGCGAGGCGTTGAGCCAGTACCACAAAGATAAAAAGAACAAGGGGAAAGTGGATGGGGAGTAAAGGTCGAAGGAACCAGCGGGAGTTGTAAAGGGTATAAACAGAAGATGGTTAGCTCTGGGAATACTAGAGTGAAACAAGGGGACCCGAAGAGAAGGATAGAGGCCTGCAAGACCTGTGGGAAGACTCATTTAGGAATCTGTCTCAAGGGGAAGGTCGTATGCTACAACTGTGGGAAGGAAGGGCACATTTCGCCTAACTGTCCAAGTCTGAAAAAGAACCACGGATGCTTTGTGTGTGGGTCAACTGACCACATGGCAAAGAACTGCCCGGAGAAGGTGACGGACATGAATCGGGGCACTAGTAGCGGTAAAGTAGCTATTAGTGGTCCAGCGCAGCCGGGTAGGCCGATGGGTCGTACCTTTAACATGATAGTCCAAGATGCAGTTTTATTAGGGAACGTCGTCGTAGGTATTATTCCGATCAACGACATAAATGCTTACGTGCTGTTTGACTCGGGTGCTACTTGTTCATTTATAGGATGTGATTTTGCTAGACGATTAGGATTACTTCCTGAAAATTTTTCTATACCTTTAAATATTAAGGTAACAAATGAAGAAATAATTCATGTTGAAGATGTTCATAAGAGTTGTAGCGTAGATATACGAGGTTGTAAATTATCGGTAGATTTGATACCGATAAAGTTAGGAGAATTCGATGTAATTCTCAGAATGGATTGGTTGTTAAACCATGGGGCAATTATAGATTGTCAAAAGAAATGTGTGAATATTAGAACGTTAAAGCAACCACAGGTAGTATTTTACGAGAATAGATCGTCGGGACATTCGTGTTGTCTAAACATGACACAAACTAGGAAATTATTGAGGAAGGGATGTGTAGGTTACCTGTGTCATGTTGTTTATACCCAGAGAGTGGTAGCAACCATGGAACAAATACCTATAGTTAGAGAATTTGCCGATGTATTTCTAAGCGAATTTTCGGGTCTTCCGCCAGATAGGGAGACCGAGTTTGTAATAGACATTGTGCCAGGAATGCCACCAGTTTCCAGGGCACCATATCGTATGGCACCAGTGGAGATGAAGGAGTTGATGGTGCAGTTATAAGAATTATTGGATAGGAAGTATATACAATCAAGTGTTTCGCCGTGGGGAGCACCGGTACTATTTATCAACAAGATGGACAGATCGTTAAGACTTTATATCGACTACAGAGAGTTGAACAAGTTAACAATAAAGAATAAATACCCATTGCCCAGAATCAATGATCTTTTTGATCAATTAAAAGGGGCTAAGTATTTTTCTAAAATAGATTTAAGGATGGGGTATCACCAGTTGAAGGTTAGGAAGGAAGATGTACCGAAGACAGCATTCAGGACTCGTTATGGTCATTACGAGTTTTTGGTGATGTCATTTTGATTGACTAATGCATCAGCTGCATTTATGGATATGATGAACAAAGTGTTCAAATAATATTTGGACAACTTCGTCGTGGTGTTTATCGATGATATTCTAGTCTATTCTAAGACACCAGAAGATCATGTTGAACACCTAAGGTTAGTGTTGGAGACACTAAGGAAAGAACAGTTGTATGCGAAGTTCACTAAGTGTGAATTTTGGTTGGAAAAGGTACAATTTTTAGGTCATGTCATTGACCATGAAGGGATTTCGGTAGATCCAGCAAAGGTGGAAGCCGCGATGAATTGGGAACAACCAAAAACACCGACTGAGGTGCGGAGTTTCTTAGGGTTAGCAGGTTACTATCGGAGATTCATCCAGGATTTTTCGAAGATAGCTAATCCGTTTACTAACTTGACAAGGAAGACGGTGAAATATACGTGGACGGATAAATGCAAAGACAGTTTTCAAGAACTAAAGAAGAGGTTGAGTGAAGTGCCTATTTTGTCATTACCCGATGACATAGGAAATTTTGTAGTTTATAGCGATGCTTCACATAAAGGACTTGGTTGCATGCTTATGCAGCATGGCAAGCTCATTGCGTATGCATCTAGGCAGTTGAAGGATTATGAGAAAGCTTACCCTATTCATGATCTGGAACTGGCCGCAGTAGTTTTTGCTCTAAAGATATGGAGACATTATCTTTATGGAGAAAAATGTGAGATATACACGGACCATAAGAGTCTAAAATATATCTTCACACAGAAGGAGTTAAATATGAGACAAAGGAGATGGCTGGAGTTGATAAAGGAATACGACTGTGAAATCCTGTATCACCCGGGAAAAGCCAATGTAGTTGTCGATGCCTTAAGTATGAAGGGTCGGGAGAAGTTGTCTATGTTAACGGCTCAAACTAAGTTAATAACAGAGATGGCTAAGATGGAAATAGAAGTAAAGTTGTCAAAAGAATTGGAGCAGATGTTGTTTGCAACAGAGATTCAATCTACCATTGTAGAAAGAGTCAAGGAGGTGTAGCTCAAAACTAATGAGTGTGACAGGGTAAAGGATTGGCTAACCAATGAAATAGATACTAAGTATAGTCTTGATAATGAGGGGTTATTAAAATTTGAAGGAAGAATTTGGGTTCCGAATAAGACAGAATTAAAGGAAGAAGTATTACAAGAGGCTCATACTTCTAGGTTTTTGATTCATCCTGGGAGTACTAAGATGTATCAAGACCTTCGACAGAGTTTTTGGTGGCCGAACATGAAGAGAGAAATAGCTGAGTATGTAGGTAGGTGCTTGACTTGCCAAAAACTTAAGGCCAAACATAAACGACCAAGTGGCTTGCTATAGTCATTGGAGATTCTAGAGTGGAAGTGGGAGCATATCACGATGGACTTTGTGGTGGGACTTCCGACTACAACTAAAGGGTATGATGTAATTTGGGTAAAAGTGGACCGGTTGACGAACTCGGCTCACTTTTTGCCAATTAGGGTTAAGTATAACTTAGACCAGTTAGCTAGACTTTATGTTAAGGAAATAATTTCCAGACATGGAGTACCAGTGATGATTATATCAGATCGTGATCCACGATTCACATCAAACTTTTGGAGGAGTCTGCAAGAGCAGTTAGGAACGCAGTTAAAGTTGAGTACAACATATCATCCATAAACCGATGGACAGGGTGAAAGGACAATTCATATGTTAGAAGATATGTTAAGATCTTGCGTCACGGATTTTAAGGGTAGTTGGGATGATCATCTACCATTAGTAGAGTTTGCGTATAACAATAGTTATCATACAAGCATAGGTATTCCGCCTTACGAAGCTTTGTACAGAAGGAAGTGCAGAACACCATTATATTAGGACGAAGTGTGAAAACGCCGAACGCTAGGACCTGAATTGGTGCAGCAAATAGCAGACATTGTTAAACTGATACGAATTCTTCTAATAGCAGCTCAAGACAGACAAAAGAAATTTACAGACTCGCATCGAGAAAATCGAGAGTTTGAAGTAGGTTTTTACGTATTTCTAAAGGTATCTCCCTGGAAAGGAAAGATACATTTTAGAAAGAAGGGAAAGTTAAGTCCACGGTTTATAGGACCTTTTGAAGTGTTAAAAAGGGTGGGTGAGGTAGCTTACATGGTAGCATTACCTCCAGACTTAGAACGAATACACAATGTGTTTCACGTATCGGTATTGCGTACTTATAAGCCGAATTATAAGCATGTAATAGAGTATGAACCTATTTATATCGAGAAGGACTTAACGTATGAAGAGACGCCGATTCAAATCATCGATAGAAAGGAACAAGTTCTTCGGAACAAAGTCATACCTTCCGTAAAGGTGTTATGGAAGAACCACGATGCCGAAGAAGCAAGGTGGGAACTAAAAGAGAAGATGAAAAAGAATTACCGTCAATTGTTTGTGTAATTTTTTTTATTTAGCGTGATTCTGGGGACAGAATCCTTATAAGGGGGAGAGAGTGTAACACCCCAGAAAATCGAACCTTTTGTAAATACTTTTAATAATGAATAAAATAATATTATTTATTATTATTATGTGTTAGTAAGATGAATGTCGTTCTATAACCTAGAAATGTCAGAAAGTCGTAGTATTTTAACTACGTGAATATTAAAGTGTTTGAATTTCCAAGACAAAAATAAAAGTTTTCCGAGAAATTTTCCAAAAAATACTATTCATCGATTTTCGCTCGGAAATTATTTTTGAACTTCCGAGAAATACATAACGTTATAATATCAAGGTGAGATGGATTATGTAATAATAATCTAAGTATGGAAAATGCAATATTTCGCATGCGGACTTAAATTAAGAACGTTAAGGATTAAAGACAAAATGAATAGAATGGTGGATATTGTATGAAGTACATGTCCAATGAGAATTAAGGGACAAGCCTAAGATGTATCAAGGATTAAGCCAAGTGTAAGTTTATATGAAGCCCAAAGTAACTTAATGCAAGCCCAAAATGAATAAGCTAAGTTAATTAACTTAAGTCCAATGTAATGATCCAATGGGTTAGGCTTGATCCATGGAGCAACCAAGGTTGATGTGGGTTAAACTTGGTGACCAAGAACTTTAAGTGGTCACCAAGTACTTTATGTGATGGCCAAACGTTGGATATGTTTTGTGTTGTCCAAGTAATTAGTGTGGCTAGCAAGTATACTTAATTGTTAAGCAAAATGAATAGTAAGGATGTTAGTTAAGGGGGTGGGATGTTCTAATGTCCATAATGCCCTCACTTTGGCTTTCCTATAAATAGAAGGAGATTACTAGTCATTTATCAATTGTTTTAAACACCAACAACTTCCAATACAAAGCAACTTATTGGTTAGAGAGAATAAGCACTTTTTAGACAAACATCCTTTATTAGATTTTCAAAGAAGAAGAAGACTAGTTCATCAAGGGTAAGACTCTTTTCTAATAATTTTCCATCTCTATCATTGTAGGGTGATAAGAGAAGTGTAATCTAATAAGCATGTATGTTAAGAACATGTAAGAATTGAATAAGCAATGGACTTAAGCCGAATAAGTCATGAATAAGTAACTTGAACCTAAATAAGTTATGAACTTATGAAGAACAATGATGAACTTGTCATATGTTTGCCATATGAAGTTAGTATATCTGATAAGATGTGAGAATGTCGATTAAAGGACTTAAATCTATAATAAGTTATAAGAAATGAAAACTTGTAGTTTAAAGTTATTAAGTCATGAACTTATGAGGAATAAGTCAAAACATAGCTTGAAAATAAGTTGATGTAATATGTAGTTTGAAATGTTCAAATGATGGTTAGAATCCATTTATAACAATGATCAAATCGTTAGTAATAAAGTTTCGCCGGAATTCACACGATTGGATGATAATCGTAGAATCAGTGAAATTCTCGGAATGGAAGTCAAATTTTGTGTTTGAACTCAAAAACAATGGTTTTCGATGGAGACAAGTCGTATTTGGCATTATAGAGTTGCGGACTCAAAAATGACCGAATTTTGACTTAGAACGAAGAAACGAGCGTTGAACGTTCACGAACGTTTATCGTTTTTCATTAAAAATGAACTAATATGTGAATATTTATCAAACGAAGTCAAATAGATAAAATTCTTACATGAACGCGTAGAGTATGTAATTTGTGAACCGCAAGATCTGGAACAAGCCAATTCGGACTAATAATGAAAAATTTACGAGTCCGGGAAATTCGCAAAGTTGAACATCTGTCAAAGCTATCTGAGGCACAGAGTTGGTGCCGCGACGCCAACCCAAGGCTAAATAATGGCGCTGCAGCGCCAGGCACAGTGTCATAACCTTCTGTAGTTTCACGCCGCAGCGCGGCGGTTAGCACATAGACTCGTGCCGCAGCGCCGAGTCCGGTCCTTAGCCAATGCAAAGTGGCGCCGCAGCGCGGCATAAAATAGAATGGGTGGCGCCGCAGCGCCAGCCCTAGGGTTTCGACAAAGAAGAAAGTTTACAAGTTTAGCATAAATGGTAACTCATTAGTAATGAACTAAAGAACTTAATGAAGCATTGTAAGGTATGGTTAAACCTTAAGTATGTTACCTAAAGGTTGAGGATAAGTAATCAAACATGAACATGATGTGAATATAAGAACGACGTAACGAAAAGCCGGAACCAATAATAACAAATCTAAATCGAAATTAGATTTAGAAGAAGGGTTAGATTCATTAGGAACCATGTATGTTCATTCATGAACTAATGCGTTATGTGATGTTATCATTTACTATAGAGACTTAAAGACTTAACGTGAACGTGTTATAACTGTATCAGACGCTGAAGGCAAGTATTCTAAACCTTGTTCCAGTTCAATCTGGACAAGCATTGTAATTCATGTATTCTTACACATGAAGTATTGTATGAAGAAGTCAAAGCCAATTCTTTCGGCTAGACTTATATTATATTTCTATCAAAGCATGGTCAATGTTTACCAAGTTATATTTGTGTGGTTTTCAAATGAAGATTGAGTATGCTAAAAATGTTTTGTCATCAAACGACAAGCACGTGAGGTTTCCACAACTTAAACGTATATACGTTTAATGAATGAAGTGTTGATCAACATAGAGTACTATAGGCTGATCACCTAGACGTGCGCGTAAGAAATGTCGGACTTACGGACTTAGTGTCGGGATGTCCTTTTCAAAGAACTTATAAAATGCTCAAGGTCTTGGACCGGAATTGATGTTTTATTGAATATTATTGTTGTAAAATGTTTTGAAGGAAAAGAAGTGATATTTTGAATTATCGATAGTACTTCGTAACTATTGTTCAGTTATTGAAGATATACGATTCATATATTTCAAGCATGTTGTTAGTAGAATTGTTGTACTTGCTGAGCTAGTCATGCTCACTCTTGCTTGAACCATATGAACACAGCTAAGATCAAATGGACCGAAGGCTCCGACAAGGATAAAGGCAAGACGAAGACGAACCCGTAGAATACTTATGTAATAGTATATGGTGAATGATTGTAATATATTAGATATTATGAAAAGAACAAATGTAATAGTTATAAAGAACCTGGGGAATGTTAATATTATTTAAAATATATAGAAAACATATTCGTTCTATTGAGGCTTTTCAATTGAATGTATGTGTAAATGGTAGTGCCATGTAGCACCATCTATCAGGTTGGAAGATACCCAGATTTGGGGCGTCACAAGCACTACACAGGCTACATATGTACCTTAAGAGAAAGCTGATTATATAAAAAAGAAGGATTTTTGCTCTTGAAAGATAGGGGATTATACAAGAAAAAATCTCCAAACTCCTGGAAGCAGAATTCATCTTCAAAATTAATTATCCCTAGTGGTTGGTAAACGTGGTATTGGTATAGTAATAGAAAAAAAAATGGAGGATGTGCATCAATTACACAGACCTAAATAAAGCATATCCGAAAGATTTCTACCCTTTACCCAATATAGACCAATTAATCGACGCCTCTTCGGGGTATGGTATGCTAAGTTTCATGGACGCCTTTTCAGGGTACCATCAGATTTCAATGAATGAAGACATCCCGAAGACGAGTTTCATCACGCATCGGGCCATTTATGCTTATCAGAAGAAGACCTTCGGATTGGTCCATGTCGGGGCGACTTATCAGCAGATGATGAACTACGTGTTCACAAGGCATCTAGGCCGAAGCATGGAGGTCTATGTGGACGACATGATTGTAAAAAGCATGTCGATCCAAGACCATCTAGAGGACCTGGAAAGCTACTTTGAAACTGTAAGGAGACATAAGTTGCGTTTGAACTCGACCAAATATACCTTCAGATTGGGATCTGGAAAGTTTCAAGGGTATCTGATTAGTAAAAGGGGCATTGAGACAAATCCGGAGAAGATTCATGAGATCCTAGATATGAAATCCCCGAAGACGTATAAAGACGTGTAGAGGTTAACAGGTCGAATAGCTGCCCTTCAGAGATTTGTGTCAAGATCATCTTAAAGATGTTTACCATTTTTGACACTTTGAAAGGGCCGAAGAACGGGAAAAATTTTTAGTAGACCTCAGAGTGTGAAGACGTATTCCAAGGGATCAAAAAGTACTTATCTTTGGCACCATTGTTGATGAAGCTGATCCCTTAGGAACCTTTATACTTATATTTGGCTGCAAGCTCGATGGTAATGGGTGAAATACTAGTACGAGACAAGGGGAAAAACAGTTCCGGGTATATTATGTCAGCCACATTTTTTGAGATGTAGAGACCCGATACCCAAACCTAGAAAAGTTTGTCTACGCCTTAATCATCGCAAATAAAAAGCTTGGGCATTATTTCCAAGGTCGGCTAGTGGTGGTATATACTGATCAACCATTAAAAAAGGTGTTGTATAGGCCAGAAGTGTCGGGCCAACTTGCTGCATGGGCGCTAGAATTGACCCAGTTTACTTTGAAATGTCATCCTCGAAAAGCAATCAAAGGGAAAGCATTGGCAGATTTCATTATAGAATGTTCTTTCACAGAACCGGATGTGGGTTTGGTTACTGAAACCCAACAGGGGAAAACTTTGTGGACTCTCTATGTCGATGGATCATCAACTTCGGACATCAGTGGAGCAACTGTCATTCTGACAAGTCCCGAAGGGTTTAAGGTCCAACAAGCCATTCGATTTCAGTTCAAAGCCACGAATAATGAAGCAGAATATGAAGCCATTCTAGCTGGACTTCAGTTGGCCTGAAGCCTGAAGGTTCAAAAGTTAGTTATGTACAGTGATTCCCAACTGGTCGTCAAACAGATATCAGGGGAATATGAAGCTCGGGGGGGCAAGAATGACAAAGTACCTAGCCAAAGTAAAAGAAAAACTCATGTACTTCAGCTCATATAGTTGCCAAGGAATTGATCAGTCAGATAACACGGTAGCAGATGCTTTGTCCCGATTGGAAACGACTGGAGCAAGTTCTTTCAATGGTTCAGTGTATCTAGAGGTGTTGGAACAACCCAACGTTCCGAAGGTGGATGTTTTAGCTTTGGATCGGTTGGACTGCTGGCTCACCTTATACATTTCTTATCTGGCTGATGGGGTTCTACCTTCAGATCGCATCTATGTAAGAAAGATCAAGTATAGGAGCTCAAACTTTGTTCTTATTGATGGGGATCTATACCGAAGAGCTTTTAGTTCTCCATTACTCAAATGCTTGACTCCTTCAGAGATAGAATACACACTTCAAGAAGTACATGAAGGTATTTATGGAGATCACGTGGGGGCCAAGTCACTGGCATACAAAATTTTGAGGCAGGGATACTATTGGCCGACCATCTATCAGGAAGCCAAAGATTTTGTCAAAAAATGTCCTAAGTGTCAACTGAACAGTGTCATCCTTCATCAGTCCCCCGAAGAGCTGTATTTAGTTTTATCCCCGATTCCATTTGCTATATGGGGAATCGATATCTTGGGGCCACTGCTGAAAGCCAAGGGGCAAGTCAGTTTCGTGATCGTAGCCATTGACTACATGACCAAGTGGGTTGAAGCTAAACCTCTACAGAAGATCACTGAACAAGAATGTCTCAAATTTTTTAAAGAAAGTGTTGTTTATCGGTTCGGCATCCCGATGGCTTTGGCCTCAGATAATGACAGACAATTCTTGGGGTCAAAGTTTGAAGCTTTTTTGAAGGAGTTGGGATTCAACACATGAAGACTTCAGTTGCCACCCTCAGTCAAATGGTCAGGTAGAGGTCACCAATCAAACTTTACTTAACGGTATCAAGAGAAGATTGAATGAATTGAAGGGTCGGTGGCCTGAGGAATTGCTCAGTGTTTTGTGGGCCTACTGAACTACCCTGAGGAAAACAACTGGGGATTCACCGTTCAGACTAGCATATGGGACCGATGCACTGATACCTGTTGAGATCGGGTCTCCTCCACTTCGGGTCAGTCAGTATAAATAGTTATACAACGATGACAGCCTACGAATAAATTTGAATCTTTTGGAAGAAGTTTAGGATAAGGTTAGCTATTTACCAGAAGCGAACTGCCCGACACTATAAGCAAAAGGTGAAGCAAAGGAGGTTCGAGGTTGGAGAATTGGTGCTTCGGGAATCAGAGGCATCGACCCCCTAGAGCACGGGCAAGTTGATGTCGAACTGGGAGGGGGCTTATGAAGTAGTAGAAGTGCCAAAGCCAAGTACTTACCGGATTCGAGCAATGGATGGTTCAGAAGTACAGAATACATGGCATGCTGGAAGACTTAGAAAATATTACCAATAAAAGTTATGTTGTTCTTTCTTTTACTTATGTAAGTTACACTTTTTATCAATGAAATAAATGAGAATTTCTCTTCAGGAAAATTTTTTACTTCATTTATATCCATAAGTTTTTATAAATCCGATCAGATAAGCTTCGAGCAAAACTGATCAAAAAGTTAGAAACAACATAACTGATCAAAAAAGTTACAGGCGTAACTGATCGAGAAAGTTACAAACAAAAGAATAAGAAAAGATTATAAAAATTACACATAAAAACCCTAAAAGAAGCTATTCTTTGGGACCCTCATCCTCGGCTTTGGACTCTTCATCAGAGGAGTCGAGGACAGCAGCATCAAGCCCAACAGCAATCAGCTTCGCCCTAGCCTTCTCCCGATAAGCCTCATAACCTTCAGCAAACTAGGTCATAATCTTATCGGTAAGGGTAGGCTATTCTTCATACTCCTTGATGGCCAACTGCTTGGCAACAACACATTCTTTGCCCTTGAGTGTTGTTCTCCTAAATGAACGACTTCATCTAGTTGTGCATTTTAGAGATCTTGTCCTCAAATGAATGAATAACCTTCTCCCTATCCTTTTTTCCTTCTGACAGAAGTTCCTTTTCATTGATGAGTTTCTTAGCATGATTGTCGAGACCAACGAACTCTTGCTGAAGTAGGGAATACTTCTCCTTGAGCTCATCGGTCTGACATTCTGCCTTGGTCACCTTATTTTGGGTCTCGGCATGGAGATCTCTCTCCTTCTTCAAGTCTGATCTCAGACCCTGAACCTTAGCTCCGAGCAACTCCACATCGCTCTTCAGTTGAGTCTCATTTTTAGTGGCATGGTCCAGAGGCGGAATGGCTAGAGCGAGGATAGCATTGGCCTGCAATAAAGTAAAATAAAACATCAGCTATGAGGAACAAGTGATCAATAAAGGGAAATATTTTAGTTTATCGGGTTTACCTGACACTAGGCCTTGATGTAGGCCACTAGATATTCCTCGAAGGAAAATCCTCTGAACCGCTTGTCGTCTCCACGTAATTTGAAGTGTTCGAGTTGAGTAAAAGGGAACACCTTTGAGGGGCTCCTTGGCCAGAAGGTGTTTGCCGTTCCCTGCGAAGAGCTGGTGCCAGTCGTTTGTTTAGACGTAGGGGTAGAGGTCGGGGGAGGAGCTGCTTCCATGATCTCTAGATCCGGATCCTCTGTCAAACGAGGCCTCTTTTAATGGGGCTCGAAAGGTATCTCTTCTGTTTCCTCTGAGTTCTCGAGGGCAGTGATCGATGGAGGAGGAGGAGGGATTAGCTGTGACAACCCAAATCTAGATACTTCATTTCCACAGGATTTGGTGTTCACTTATCAAAAACTATTACATCTAACTACCCATAGTAAAGGATAAAAACATAATTTAAATAATTTAAATAATAACCTCTCCCATTAAAGGGTTACTTCATCATCTCAAATTAAATCCCAGGTAATCTAACCTTAAAATTATTACATAAGTTTGCGAAATACATCACATATTTAAAACAAGTCTTGAAACATAAAACATTTAAATAAAATTATCATAAGTCTTCATCATTTGGACATCTTGCCCTTGCCTTTGCTAGTCGGCGGCTCATCAACTTTCTCCACTTTAGCTGCAGTGTTAATTGCAAGAGTGAGCAAACAAATGTTCACTGATATAGAACATAGCAATAATAATAACATAAGAGTGAACAACGAAAGCTGAACAATAGGGAACTTGTTCTTCAAATCAAACTAGAAAATAAGTTTGAACTTTACTTATCTGAGGGTCTTAAGACCACGAACTATGTCCCCGATACTTAGGTATTATTACCCAACCTTAACAGTCATTTAGACTATACGGACCCTTCTTATCATACTTAGGGGGATCAGCCCTTTGTACCATGTATTGTGCACAAACATCTAAACATTACACGTACAAAATCCCCTATGTTAGGGTTGTTCGTCTCAGTTTGGATTTAGAATTTCCTCACTAAAGAAAGTTTAGTTTGGAACAAGCTTATCAGTGTTTCTAGAATTTTTGAATACTATTTGAATATAGATTAATTCAATCAATAAAGGTTTGCTTACTACTTGAAGGTTTAATACAACGATAAAGCTTTGAACAAGGTTATCAAAGTCAAAGATTGAATAACAATAATATATAATTGAGTAATCATGATATACATGCAAAGCGCTATAGAAACGTTAAAACAATCTCCCTTGAATCAATGTATTAGAACATTATATGCTTTGAATAATAATTAGGAAACTAAATCCCGCTCAATGTAACGATTTAGGCTACATAAGCTTGTACAAACATACGTAAGATAGGTTAAGCTTGCTCAAATTCATAAAGAATGTTAGAAACTTACAGAATAATAATATAGGAATGGAAACTTGCGTTCGATATGAAAAGAACAAAGTTTGAAAGCTTGCTCAATTGTAAAGAGATAAGGTTTAGAACTTGCACAATTATAAAAGTAGGGTTAGAGAACGTGCCCCGTGCGTAGGTTAAACAATCACTACTCACGTTCTCCCCAAGTCCTACTCATACCATATGTATTGACAATACACATTAGTTACACTAACATTACCTTCATGAGTCGCTTTCTACTTTTAGTATAGCTACTAACTAAGTTTAAGTTTAAACAACATCACATCTTTTCATGAACATTACTTTTTAGCTTTATTACAACTACTTAAGTGATCATGTCATTGCACCACATACACATTAACAACTTGATACAACATCCTATTACATGTCCAACATGTTATCATTAAGTTATACTAACACACAAAGGGTTGCACTTGCATTCGCGCATCCCGACGCCCTCCGATTGGCTCCAAATACACAACAGTCCTAAAGATGGCCATTTTGACCCTTCATAAAAATTTCAAATTGAAAACCTTAAAGAATAAAAGTTATAGGCCTATTTGTCCACTTTCCGAATCATCTTGAATCACCTCAATCAGAGTTTGTATGAAAACATTATGGCCATTTTACTTTATTTAATTTATTCATTTTCATTAAATTAAACAATTCATTTAATTAACTAATTTCTTAAATATTAAGCAATTGATTTAATTTAATTATCTCCTTAAATTAAATCCAACAAATAAAATTATCATTACTCGATTCAATTAACATTAATTAATTTAGTTACTAAATTAATTCATCACAATTCATCAAATATTTATTTTCCTCAACAACTAAATTATTTAAAATATTTATTTAATTCAATAAATATTTGTAAATTAAATTACAAATTCCTCGATCGTAGCATCCTTCCCTCCGTAAAAGGATTCTGTCCCCAGAATCACAACTCAAAAAAGAAAAATTTATCCATTACATTATTCCCTCCTTAACAAGATTATGTCCCCAGAATTGCTATACAAAATCAAGCAAACAACTAAGGATAATTCCTCATCATAACTCTTTCAAGTTCCCACGTAGCTTCTTCAGCATTGTGGTTCCTCCATATTACCTTAACAGAAGGTATCACCTTATTCCTCAGTACTTGTTCTTTTCTGTCAACAATTTGAACAGGGACTTCTTCATATGATAAATCTTTCTCAAATTATAAGGGCTCATATTCTATAACATGTTTATAGTAAGGCTTATATGGTCTCAATACCGAGACATGGAAAACATCATGAATATGCTCGAACTCCAGAGGTAAGGCTACCTCGTACGCCACTTCGCCAACTCGTCGAAGCACTTCGAAAGGTCCTATAAATCTAGGGCTCAATTTCCCCTTCTTGCCAAATCTAATTTTCCCCTTCCAGAGAGATACTTTCAAGAAAACATAACAACCTACATCGAATTCCCAATTCTGTCGATGTTGATCGACATATTTCTTCTGTCTATCTTGTGCAGCTATCAGTCTCGTTCGAATCACTTTGATGATCTCGACAGTCTGTTGCACCAATTCTGGACCCAATAGCTGACGTTCACCAACCTCGTCCCAACATAATGGAGTTCTGCATTTCCTGTCGTATAACGCTTCGTAAGGCGACATGCCAATACTTGCATGATAACTATTATTATAAGCAAATTCCACCAATGGCAGATGGTCAACCCAATTTCCCTTGAAATCCATAATACACGCTCTGAGCATATCCTCCAGTGTTTGGATGGTTCTCTCACTTTGTCCGTCGGTCTGAGGATGGTACGTCGTGCTCATACTTAGCTGTGTTCTCAAACACTCTTGTAATCGTTTTCAGAAATTAGATGTGAAACGTGGATCTCTGTCTGATACAATAGACACAGGTACACCGTGTCTTGACACAATCTCTTTCACGTATAGTTTTTGCTAACCGATCTAGAGTAAATCGAATCATGATTGGCAAAAAGTATGCTGACTTCGTCAACCGATCGACAATAACCTAAATGGCATCGTAACCTTGCTGAGTTGTTGGAAGACCTACCACAAAATCCATTGTGATATGCTCTCATTTCCATTCTGATATCTCTAACGGTTTTAATAATCCTCTTGGCCTTTGATGTTTGGCTTTAACTTTCTGACACGTTAAGAATTTCGCCACACACTCAGCCACATCCCTCTTCATATTCGGCCACCAAAAATGATGTTTAAGATCTTGGTACATCTTTGTACTCCCAGGGTGAATAGAATATCGTGAGTTATGAGCTTCATTTAGAATTTCTTCTTTAACTTTCGTTACTGGCGGAACCCAAATCCTCCCTTCGAATCGAAGTAACCCTTCTGAATCGATTTTGAATTTATCTCCCTCACCTACAGATATCTTCTGTTTTATCTTTTTGCAGTCTTCATCCTGAAGTTGTATATTTTTCACCTTATCTACCAACGTTGAACTATTTCCCATCTGGAATAACTTTTCATCGGATTCTATCGGATATTTAATTTCTAAATCCATCTTAGCCATTTCCGACACTAACTTTTCTTGATCAGTTAACATCATTAACTTCTCCCGTCCCTTCCTACTTAAGGCATCAGCAACAACATTCCCCTTTCCGGGATGATAGAAAATCTCACAATCATAATCTTTGATCAGCTCCAACCATCTTCTTTGTTGCATGTTCAAATCTTTTTGTGTAAAGATATACTTCAGACTTTTATGGTCGGTATATATCTCACACCTTTCTCCATAAAGATAATGTCTCCACATTTTCAAGGCAAACACTACTGCCGCCAACTCTAAGTCATGAGTCGGATACCCCTTCTCGTAATCTTTCAACTGACGTGATGCATACGCAATAACTCTATTGTTCTGCATAAGCACACAGCCTAGTCCTTTATGCGATGCATTACTATACACCACAAAATTTCCTGTATCATCAGGCAACGACAGCACAGGTGCTGAACTCAACCTCTTCTTTAACTCTCAAAAACTTTCCTCACACTTCTCTGTTCAAACAAAGTTAACCACTTTTCTAGTTAAATTTGTCAACGGAGTTGCAATCTTGGAAAAGTCTTGAATAAAACACCTATAGTAACCCGCCAATCCTAAGAAACTCCTCACTTATAACGGTGTCTTCGGCTGATCCCAGTTTATTACAGCTTCCACCTTTGATGGATCTACCAAAATTCCGTCCTTATCAATAACGTGCCCGAGAAACTATACACGTTCCAACCAAAATTCACATTTCGAGAACTTAGCGTATAACTTCTCTTTTTTTAACGTTTCCAACGTCAATCTCAAGTGTTCCATATGTTCCTCCTTGGTGTTGGAATACACCAATATATCATCAATAAACACCACCACAAACTTGTCTAGGAACGATTTAAACACCCTATTCATCAAGTCCATGAATGTTGCAAGTGCGTTAGTTAAACCAAAAGACATAACCAGAAACTCATAGTGACCATACCGAGTTCTAAACGATGTCTTCGGTACATCCTCCGGCCTCACCTTCAATTGATGATAACCACTTCTCAAGTCTATCTTAGAGTCCTCGCTCCCTTCAACTAATCGAACAGGTCATCAATTCTAGGTAATGGATACTTGTTTTTAATTGTGACCTTATTCAATTCTCTGTAATCAATGCAAAGCCGCATCGATTCGTCTTTCTTCTTAACAAACAACACCGGTGCTCCCCATGGTGAAACACTCGGCTGAATATACTTCTTGTCAAGCAATTCTTGCAATTGCACCATCAACTCTTTCATCTCTACCGGGGCCATTCTGTATAGTGCCTTAGATATCGGAGCAGTTCCTGGTAGTAGGTCAATCACAAACTCGATTTGTCGATCTGGCGAAAGACCTGGCAAATCGTCTGGAAATACATCTGCAAAATCTCTTATGATCGGTATCTCTTCTAACTTTGCACTCTTCTTCTGTGTATCGACTATGTAAGCTAAATATCCTACACATCATTGTCTCAACAACTTCTTGGCTTGCATCACCGTCAGATAACTTGCTTGTCGAGGTGACTTGCTTCCATAAAACACAACCTTTAACGGAGTCATAAGGTTAACACACTTTCTTTGGCAATCAATTATTACTTTGTAATTGAATAACCAATCCATTCCTAGTATAACATCAAATTCACCAAGCCTAATTGGTATCAAATCTACCATCATCTTATGTCCTTTTATAACCACTCCACAATTCTTATATATGAATCTAACAGGAATCACTTCCCTATTCGCAATCTCGATACTTAAGGGAAATTCTAATTCTTCCTGAGGCAAATCTAAGTTCTAAGCAAATTCATCGGATATAAATGAACAAGTAGAACCCGAATCAAATAGTACATAAGCATTAATACCATTAATCAGAATGATACCTGAGACCACGTCCTTAGACTGTACAGCGTCCTGCACGGTCATTTTGAAAGTCCTCGCAGTAGGTCAGTTTGATTGTGTTGGTCCAGTGATAGTCAATGCACCACCACCGTTGTTGTTTCCTTTTCCGCCACTTGCACTTCCCGCTGGCTTCTTAGGGCAATCACGAGCCATATGATCCTTTGAACCACAAGTAAAGCATGTCCTTTCTTTGGACTAAAACAGTTCGGTGCAATGTTTCCCTCCTGACCACAGTTGAAACACACTCTCTTTCCCTTCAAATATACTCCAGTATGGTTCTTCCCGTAAGTTGCACAAGCCTCAAACTTTTTCTTCTCTTGATTTCCTTGTTGTCCTCCCGCAGACGAATTCTCGCTCCATTTCCTCTTCTGACTATTACTTCCAACATTACTACCACCAGCCTTATTCTCATTTTCATTCCTCTTCTTCTTCTGTTCTTGATTGTACTTGGTCAAGGCATCGCTTCCACCTTCCGCGATGATTGCCTTCTCCAGTACAGCCGCAAATGTGTTTAGCTGAAACATTGAAACTTTGCTGTAAAGCCAGGGTTTCAATCATTGTTCAAACCTTCTCGCTTTACGCTCATCGATATTGACTTGATAAGTGATAAACCTTGCCAACTCGTTAAACTTCGCAGCATATTCCGGCACCGTCATAGTTCCTTGCTTCAACTCCAGAAATTGCACTTCTAGCTAATTCTGAGAACTTGCTGGAAAGTACATCTCGAAAAACATTTCTTTGAATCTATCCCATGCTATCACTCCTTGTCCTCCACGAACCTTGTTTGCTTACCACCAGTAGCTAGCTTCAGACTTCAGTATGAACGTTGTGAACGCAGTCTTTTGATCTTCATTAACTCTAGCAACGTCGAACACCTTCTCCATTTTCATGATCCAGGTTTGTGCTTCCACTGGATTCATTGACCCTTGAAACTCTGGCGGTCCAACCGCTTTGAATTCCTAGAAAGTTGTGACTTGAGCTTGCTGTTAATTTGTAAGGGCACCCGTCAATAGAGCTATCAACTGCTGAACCGGATTAGCGTTGGTCTCGTTGTTATTATTAGTATACCCCTCAGGAGGTGCTTGATGACGTGGTTGTCTTCTTCTAGGAGGCATTTTCTGTTAAAATATACGCTTATTAGCTCATTACTCAACTTCTTGGGTATTTAAAGTTTAATTTAAACATTCCAAGATTAAAGATTTAACACATAACATTTCAAATAAGCTATAATATTTTATTCATTCATAAAGTTTTGGAACATACTCAAAATAGCATAACTACTATAAACATCTACCTTCCTGAACTAGACCAGTTTCAGGATTACATACTTATACTATCCCTTTATTTATCTCAAAATAAGGGATTCACAGCTTATTTATTCACATAATTAACCACACATTATTATTTATCGTATTCTATCTAAGCATATTAAGACGTCGTAAGGCTTCCCGGCGTTCCTCCTCCATGATACGATATGTCGTTCTACGATCCATCATGAACCACGGCGTATTCTCAAACTGAGGTGGATAATAGTAGACTCGATCCTGGGCCCTATCAATCGCCGAATTAAAAGCATAATCCATCTTTTTCATCTTGGCTTTCTTCACTTGAACCTTAGCCTCAGCACGGTCTACACGTTGAGTCGCCTTCATCCACGCATCCTTTGCTCTTGTACGCTTAGCTGACTCCTCCTTGAAATCATCTTTCAATTTCTCTATGTCCATCTTCATCTTCTCTTGTACTGCCAACAGGTCTTTATGCTGACCCTTTGTATGAACTAAGTCTCACTCCGTGTTCCCAAGTTTTGAGTCGAGTTCCTGAATCTCTGCATCCTTTTGCTCCATCGAAGCGTGATGCATCTCAACCATTTCCTTCAGCTCCTCGACCTCGTCCTGTAACTCTACATTATGGTCATATAGAGCATCATACATATCCGCTGATATGGAGTTTGGTAGAAACTCCTCAAGATCCTCCTCATCATCATCCTCTTCTACCTAATCAGAACTATCCTCCACGGGATCGGTCACAGGCTCATCCTCCTGGATCAACTGCTCCCGCACTACATGAATATCTCGGGGCTCATCATCTATAGGTATCTGAGGTATCACCTCTCTAGCTGGACTGGATCCTCCTTCGGTAGACATCCTGACAACAAAATATTTTAGGTTTTATTTAATATTTTCGATACTCGCAAGCACATAAGTTATTAACACGTGGCACATAATGTATTTTATTATTTAGCTTCAATAGATACCTTAATCCATTCCTTAAAACTCGATAAGAGTTGAACACCTCTATGTTTTCTATTTTCTTAAAAGTTACTTCCTAAGGTTTCCCCACCTAAGGTTCATAACCTAAGGCTCTGATACCAACCTGTGACACTCACAAATCCAGATACTACATTTCCACAGGATTTGGTGCTCACTTATCAAAAACTATTATATCTAACTACCCATAGTAAAGGATAAAGACATAATTAAAATAATTTAAACAATAACCTCTCCCATTAAAGGGTTACATCATCATCTCAAATTAAATCCCAGGTAATCTAACCTTAAAATTATTACATAAGTTTGCGGAATACATAACATATTTAAAACAAGTCTTGAAACATAAAACATTTAAATAAAATTATCATAAGTATTCATCATTTGGACATCTTGCCCTTGCCTTTGCTAGTCGACGGCTCATCAACTTTCTCCACTTTAGCTGCAGTGTTAATTGCAAGAGTGAGCAAACAAATGTTCACTGAAATAGAACGTAGCAATAATAATAACATGAGAGTGAACAACGAAAGCTGAACAATAAGGAACTTGTTCTTCAAATCAAACTAGAAAACAAGTTCAAACTTTAATTATCTGAGGGTCTTAAGGCCATGAACTATGTCCCCGGTACTTAGGTATTATTACCCAACCTTAACAGTTATTTAGACTATACGGACCCTTCTTATCGTACTTAGGATCAGCCCTTTGTACCATATATTGTGCACAAACATCTAAACGTTACACGTACAAAATCCCCTATGTTAGGGTTGTTCGTCTCAGTTTGGATTTAGAATTTCCTCACTAAAGAAAGTTTAGTTTGGAACTAGCTTATCAGTGTTTCAAGAATTTTTGAATACTATTTGAATATAGATTAATTCAATCAATAAAGGTTTACTTACTACTTGAAGGTTTAATACAACGATAAAGCTTTGAACAAGGTTATCAAAGTCAAAGATTGAATAACAATAATATATAATTGAGTAATCATGATATACATGCAAAGCGCTATTGAAAAGTTAAAACAATCTCCCTTGAATTAATGTATTAAAACATTATATGCTTTGAATAATAATTAGAAAACTAAATCCCGCTCAATATAACGAATTAAGCTACATAAGCTTGTACAAACATACGCAAGATAGGTTAAGCTTGCTCAAATTCATAAAGAATGTTAGAAACTTGCAGAATAATAATATAGGAATGGAAACTTGCGTTCGATATGATAAAAACAAAGTTCAAAAGCTTGCTCAATTGTAAAGAGATAAGGTTTAGAACTTGCACAATTATAAAAGTAGGGTTAGAGAACTTGCCTCGTGCGTAAGTTAAACAATCACTACTCACGTTCTCCCCAAGTCCTACATATACCATATGTATTGAAAATACACATTAGTTACACTAACATTACCTTCATGAGTCGCTTTCTACTTTTAGTATAGCTACTAACTAAGTTTAAGTTTAAACAACATCGCATCTTTTCATGAACATTACTTTTTAGCTTTATTACAACTACTTAAGTGATCATGTCATTGCACCACATACACATTAAAAACTTGATACAACATCCTATTACATGTCCAACATGATATCATTAAGTTATACTAACACACAAAGGGTTTCACTTGCATTCGCGCATCCTGACGCCCTCCGATTGGCTCCAAATACACAACAGTCCTAAAGATGACCATTTCGACCCTTCATAACGATTTCAAATTGAAATTCTTAAAGAATAAAAGTTATAGGCCTATTCGTCCTCTTTTCGAATCATCTTGAATTACCTCAATCAGAGTTCGTATGAAAAGGTTATGGCCATTTTACTACATGAGGTAAAAACTGTCCGACCCAGACAACTTTTCCAGCGCTGGGGCGCGAGACAGTGGCGTCGGGGCTCAAATTCTAGAGCTGGGGTGCGAATTTCAGCGCTGGGCCGCGAACTTCTGGTCTATTTTTGGCACTGAGGCGCGAAATTTGGCGCTGGTGCACAAAATTTGGCGCTGGTGCCCGAAATTTGGCGTTGTGGCACGAAATTTGACGCTGGGGCTCCAAATTACAAAACACCCAAAACCAGAAACAAAACCAAGCTACTGTGTCTTAATTTCTAACACCAATTAACATGTGTAATCCATGTAAAGTACACATAAATATTGCCAAGCATATATGTACCAATTTAAACAACTTAAACAAAAAATTTAGAAAACTTAAATTTTGAAAACACGGTTTAAAAACCAAAACTCCATAGTTGATATATTTTAACACAGTAAACACTGTAAATTCTAATAACAACCAATTTGTTTATTTTAACTACAATTCCCTAAAATTCGTAACAAGCGAATTAACATAATCACAGTTTAATATCTCAATTAGTATAATCTAATTTTTTTATCATACAAAATTTAACAATCATTGTTCATATCTTTACTGTAAAACTATTTCCTTCTTGTAACAGTAAATTAGCATACAATCTTATCTATACATTAAGCATACAATCATATATATACATATATACATGCTAGTTATTACCAAAATACATGATTTAGTAAAGCATAGTTTACAGACAATTTTTGTAAAAAAAAACCTTATATTACAGTCAAATTCACATAAACATAGAGACTTTAGGCATAATTACGTAAAACATATATAAGTATAAAGGTTATGCAACATACCTTCTAATTACTCAGTAATCCTTGCTAACACCACTGGAATTGTTTGAAAACCCCATGTGTACACTCTCAATCTCCTCTGCAATTCTCTCTTCCTCTGTTTTCTTTCTATACTAACAAGCCTTGGAAAAATAATGCGTAGAGTTATAAACTGACTCCCACGCTCTCTTTCCATTAAAGAAAACAAAGGACGCCAGTTAAAATAAGCCAAAGGCCACAAGGCCCTATTTGGCTAACACATAAATCCCATAACTAAATTATTTAAATAATATTTATATTATATATGTTACACTTGTCACACATTACTTCAATTAATTAAATAACTTTGAATTTGACTTATAATAATAATAAAATTCTTATTACCATTATACTTAAAATTAATAAATAATTATATATCTAATTTAATTAATAAATTAGAGGCATCACTTTATTTAATTTATTCATTTTCATTAAATTAAACAATTCATTTAATTAACTAATTTCTTAAATATAAAGCAATTGATTTAATTTAATTATCTCCTTAAATTAAATCCAACAAATAAAATTATCATTACTCGATTCAATTAACATTAATTAATTTAGTTACTAAATTAATTAATCACAATTCATCAAATATTTATTTTCCTCAACAACTAAATTATTTAAAATATTTATTTAATTCAATAAATATTTATAAATTAAATTACAAATTCCTTGATCGTTTGATTATCTTCGGAACGACCGAAGAAGATGGCTTGGAGGGGCCCTTGGTGGAAGGCTTTTTTTTCTTCTTCAACAAAGCCATCTTCTCTGATCGGTTCATCTGTAGGATATTTTTATTGGCGGGTTCGGTTGTGGTGGTGTCCAGAGGAGCTGGACCCGATGCAGAACCAGTTGAGAGCTCTACAATCAAGATGGTCTCTTCATCAGGAGAATTATCTGTGGCCAGGGGCGGATGGTCTCGGTCATGATAGGCAGAGGCGTCAAGGATGCCTCGGCTCCTTCAGGCTTGAAAATTGTCACTACAACAAAGTATAAAAGTTAGAAGAATTATTCAGGAAGTCAGTTGAAAAAGGTAAACTGGAGTGGGGTTTGGATGTTAGAACTTACAGCCGTGTTTATAGAGCCAGGCTTCATTTGACAAGACTTCCGAGCCCCATTCGGTCTTCTGCAGCTTCTTATATAACTTCTTAAAGGCTTCTTGATGATCCTTCGGGAACTTAGACACTTTGGTAATGGGATCATCAGGAAGAAGCTTGAGGTCGTTCCCTATCATGAAGATCCATTGTGGGTGCCACCACTTGTTGTTGGAAGGGGTCTTTATGAAAGTGGCTCGACCGGGTTGGCGATTTAGCTGCCGAAGGCCAGGTTCTTTCGACATGCCGATGGTGAATAGAACAAAGAAGAAGTCAAGGCCATGAGTGATCCCGACCTATTGGCACAAGGCGATAAAGCTAATTAAGTGGATATACGAGTTCGACACAAGTTATGCGAACCCAATCCCCACGAAGCAAAGAAATGAAGAGATGAATTCGTGAAGGGGGAATCGAACCCCATAATTCAATGCCCAAAGAGGGATGGCAACCGAATCACCTTCGAGACGCCAGAACATCCTCTCGTTCGGTTCTGGCACCCGAAGCTTGTACTCTTTTGGAATGTTGAATAGGGTCCAGATATCGGAAAGTTGGGAAGAGGTGATGGTAGACTTGTTGTTGATGTGGGAGAAATCAATTTCGGAGGAGTAAATGTTTCAAATTTTGGTCTCGAGACTGACCAGAGTAGGGGGAACTGAAGGAGTGTTGGTTTCAGACGGTGGTACCGGTAGATCGACCGACACCAAATCAGTGGCATCTATGGAGTGGGGATTAGTGGTGTTATCAACAATAGATGTTTTCTCAATGGTGGAATCTGTCATTAAAGCGAAAGAAGTAGAAATGTGGAGTTTTGGGGGTGAAAAGACTTGAATCAGGAAAAACTAGAAAGATTGATCGCTTGCCAGAAATCCCCTTCGCTGGAGAATTTGAGAGGAAAATTTAAAATGAAGGAGATTGGGAAAATGTGACAATGACGGTTAGAGTGGGAATTTAATAGTGAGGCTGCACGAATCCCAAGGGCGGCTATTTATGGCAGGTCGGGCTCAGTCCTGGGAAGACGTGTGGCCTTTCAAAAAATAAAGAAAAACTGTTTAGGTTCCCCAGATAACTCATCATTACATGTCATGGCTCTTCAAAGTCTCTAATTATAAATAGATTATAACAAGAGACTGGGGGCAATGTTCGGGAGTATTTTACCGAACCTTATGTGGCTTGAAGGCCTAGGGTGTGAAGGGGAGGTTGAGCCCATTGGGCCGAAGCCATCACGAAGATTGGAGATGTTTGGGTTCAGGCATCCGAGCCCTCTAGGTCGGAGTCTTGTTCAAGTGTTTGGTGTTCGGGGTCAGACATCCGAGTCCTTTGGGCTAGAACCCAGGCCAGTTTACATGGATTCGATTGGATTGGGCCTATACAGTGGGTTGGCCCTTGTATGAAGTCCAGAGGGGTGAGGGGTTTAAATGGTTAAGGATTCTAGTCCTAACCATATTTGGATATCTAACTCCAAAGGTACTATTTGGATCATATCCAACTTGCACCTTTTAAGAAGATTGTGTTGGACCCAAACAATGGTAACTGCCATGTTTAGGAGTCCTAATCCGATTTGGAAGTTGAATCTAAAGTGATGAGAATGGCTATAAATACAAGTTTAGACTTCAATTAACAGGTAATACTCTTTCGAACACTAAATACTAAAGCCTCCATTGTTAAACCTTGTAACGGCATGTACTCATTCTCACACTGGAGCTATCACTCGGCTCAAGCTTCGTGTGTGATCAATTACTGTGCAGGATTCAACGCATGGATTCGGTGATTAGACACGCTGACGAAACTTGGCGTTAACACTAAGAGATCAGAAAATATGCACTCTCGTTGACGAAGATTGTCCGGCCATTGTGGTTGAGCGATTTCTAGACAAGGGTCTCGTGGGTGAGGCCGAAAACGAGGAAATTACATGGGGCGGGGAAACGACGGAGGACGGAGGACGGAAGCGATGGTTTTAATGTCATTAGTGGACATGTGGGAGTGGGTCGTGGAGTTGGCAGAGGCGTAGTGGACAAGCGCATCGAAAATGGGGTTGGGGAATGGGGAATTGGGGGCGGTGGCGGGGGAAGCGGTGGTTCTAGAGGTGGAAATGATGATGCATTTAGTGACGAGTAGAGCAAGAGTGGAGACGAATGTGAATAAGGAAATAAGAATAAAAAGGGATTTGCGATGGTGAGAGACGGTGGGGGATCCGAGTTGTTTGTGCAAGGAAGGGTGGAGGATGAGGAGCTTTGTGTTGCTGCTAGTCTTCAATTTTAGGGGGTGGGGCGAGGGAGGAGGGAGGAGGGAGGAGGAGGTGGGGTGGGGTGGGGTGGGGTGGGGTGGGGCGGGGATGAGGGGAGGGAGAAGAAGAAAGCTGTGTTTTTATTTTTTATTCAAGGGTTAAAATAGTAAAAACATATTTTTCAGACATTTTAAAAAAAGTAATTATCAAAAAACATTTTTTTCATTCAGATACAATTCTATTTAGATACTCTATATTATTCAGATATCTAAACTATTCAAATCTTAACAACTAATTTTATCAAACACAACCTTACTTATAACTAAATACAGTAAAACCCCTATTTAAGAATACTCTATATAAGAATAACCTCGACAATATTATAAAAAAAATTGGTCCCAATTTGGGCCAGTTATAAATAGGAATAACCTCTAAATTATAATATGTTATATAATTTTTAAGTCTCGTATTAAGAAACTATACCTCTATATAGTAATAATTTCATATATATATATATATATATATATATATATATATATATATATATATATATATATATGAGAGAGAGATGCAACATTAATTTTAAAGACTACATTTTCTATAAAAGACTACATTTCCTATAAAGAACTATATTTTTCTATAAAAGACTATATTTCCTATAAAAGACCACATTTTTCTGTAAAAAAACTACATTTCTATTAAAAGACTACATTTTCCTAGTTTGAAAATCTAAATAATTTATATTTTCTTTAATTTTTGTTATAAAATCTATATTTTTGTTAAAATGAATATTTTTGGGTGTTCGGAAAATATTTTGTACCAATACCTATATTTAGTTATAACCTCTCAATTAGAATACAAATAGTTTGGTCCCAAGTCTATTCCTAAATAGAGGTTTTACTGTATTTAGGGAATTGATATTTTCATACAATCTCTCTCATATATATGTGAGACTATCACATAAGTAGTGAGTAGATCTCACGTATATGTGACAAATTTATGTAAAAAAAATTGATTTTAAAAACTATCACAATTGATCTAAATTACATAAAATGTTGGTTGCTAAAATATACATGATTAATACATACTTTATTATTTGGGGATGTTAAATATATTGTATTATAGTGTTATGTAATATATATATATATATATATATATATATATATATATATATATATATATATATATATATATATATATATTAATGTGTGTAGTTATTAATTTAAGGTGTATAAATATTAACAATCTAAATACATTTAGTTTAGGTTGTGTATTGAAAGTCTAATAATAATATAGAAGGGAGTTTAATAGATTATTATAGATTTAAAATTTTCTATGGTCTTTTTGAATTTTTAATTATTTAATTTGCATTGTTAGAAATTAATATGTAAGACAATAAAAATTCAATCACACAATACACAGAGATTTGTCTAGTTCACAACATACATCACGGATATGTTGCCACGTCCAGTCTCAAGCTACTCCAAGACTTGAGATCTTATTACTTTCTCTAATAAAAATTTCTTCAACAGGTGGAGAAGCCTTACGAAGTTTTATAGGTAAACTTCCAACTATTCTTAACTAATTTATCGTAGACAGTAAGCTCTCAGCTCCCTCCTCAAGTTTAGTTATATATTTTTTTAGTTCAGTTATATTTAATGATCTGATCTTGAAACAACAGTGTCTTACTCACCTCACAAGTTCACTAGAGACTCAACTCCCAGCTAATCTCTCTAAGACTCTGGTCTTGATCGTAGAATTACTCGTTTTTTCACAAGTACATAAAATAAACTAACTCTTAACTTTTTTTCTTTTTTACAAAAAAAAAAAAATTGATACAGATATGCTTTTAAAACAAGCAGATAGGAATTAAAGATCAAGTAAAAGTTCAATAACTTTTATGTGTAAAATGTGCTTCTGTGTAAGCAGATGTGAATTTCAACTCAGTTATAAAAGTTTATGTAACTTTTATATTTGTATAAATATGCTTCTTTGATTAAGCAGATGAATCATTTTAAGTGTAAGTAAAAAATGCTTTTATATAATTAGATATATAGTTTAATGCAATTTTATAAAAAATTATTTATTCTTTATAATAAAGAATGTATTTCTATGGATTTAAACAAATTTAATTTCTGATTTTATCCGACAGGTATTTTTATGAATATATTTATGTTCAAATACGTATAATCAATCAATATAATGAATAAATCAGTTAAGCAATAGTTATCAAGTATAATGAATAAATCAATTAAACAATTTTGATATAACAAATATATTTGTTTAACTCAGAGAATATATAATAATATTTTATCTATTATGTGAATGATTATAAATAAAGCCACTTAGGACTTTGAGATCGTACAACCAATTCTCTCACTTAAGAGGAATATCTATGTAGTCTCGGTGTCTAAGTATTAACAAAATTTATAGTTTAACAATTGATATTTATATAAATATTTCAATAAATCACTTAGATTTTCAAATCCGATTCGGATGATTCACTCTATTAGAGGAATATCTCGGGGTTGTTTTGAACTATCAAGTATAGATCTACTTTACTTTATTTATATAAATAATATCAATAAAAGGTCACTTAGGACTTTGAGATCGTACGACCAATTCCCTCAATTAAGAGGAATATCTCCGTAGTCTCGGTATCTAAGTACCAACTTTTTATTTGATAAATAGATGAAGGGACCGGATCCATGACAACCGGTTGCTAGTAGCAACTCAAAAAATAATGGCACAACAACTTGTAGCGGCTAGGACAATTAAAAAAGGACATGTCCCATTTTAATTGTCACAGCCGCTACATTGTCACTATTCATATTTGTTTGAAATATTATTAATACTATTATATTAATATTTTGAAATATTAATATTTATAATATTAATAGTAATAATAATATTTTGTAATATTATTAATATTATTATATTAATATTATGTAATATTAGTATTAATAATATTAATAGTATTAATAATATTAATATTAATATTAATAATAGTAACAATTAATATGAATATAAATATTAATATTACTATTATTTTTATTAATATAAATATTAATATTATAAAAAAACAAAAAAACAAACCGCTATATCTTGTTACAGTTTGATTTTTTTTGCTTACACTAACCCTCCAAGAATCTGGCACGAAGCCTAACCTTAATATACCATTTATCAAAAAGAGAAACAAATAAAACTAAGCCATTGTCAAAAGCTGGTAGGACATAAATGATAAACACGAGCACCCCACCTTCAAATAATAAAAAAGAAACAAGCCGCTACATATTATAACAATTTGATGTTTTTTTTAAAGGTTTATCTATAACTTTATTCATCCCATATAAATACAAATATAATAGAAATTAAGTTTTATTAAAATTTTAAAAGAAGAATTTATTTAAAATAGTGACAAAAATTAAATAGATATTACAAAATATTAATATTATAAATATAAATATTATTAATACTAATATTACAAAATATTAATAAACTAGTATTAATAATATTACAAACTAATATGAATAGTGACAAATCGCTACAGCTTGTAGCAGTTGGGACAATTAAAATGGGACATGTCCCTTTTTAATTGTCTCAGCCGTTACAAGATGTTGTGTCATTACTTTTTAGGTTGCTACCAGCAATCAGTTACCATTGATGCGGTCCCATAGATGAAATATATATATATATATATATATATATATATATATATAATTGTGTATAAAAAGTTATATTTGTATATATATAAATCTAAATAAGCAAGAGATAATTTAAATAAATTAAATAACTTATCTCAAATATTTGGACCAAATTTATCTTCTCAAATGATTAGATTTTGATAAGAAGAGAGAGAAAGTTTTATAGAAACAGTACTTAAACAAGGAGAGTAAGTTTTTCTTTTTAAGTGAATTGACAAATTGTAAATAAAAAACCTTCTATTTATAGTTTTTTTGAGCTTGATACAAAAAAGTAATTTTAAAGGTTTGATTTTAAATCAAAGACTTAGATCTATTTGCTTGAAATGGATGGTTAGGATGGGACTTAAATATTTTTCACCCGGATTGCTCAACTAAGATATTCAGCCCTTTGAAATTTCGACCAATTTATATATTTATTAGCCACATATCTCAATGAATCTTTTATCAAACTCCAGCTAATACTTGGTCAAGACAACAATTGTCCCAGAAAGATTGTCATAAAGAATGCTCAGCGCATGCAAGTCACACACACACACACTTGTATATATATATATATATATTTAATATTTTGTATATATATAATGAATATGTTTAAATATTTTTTACCCCTTGAAATAAATTTTTGGATAAAATCATTTTTAAAAATAATAGGAGATCTCCTTACCTTAGAAAATATTAATATATGAACTAATTTATTTAATACTTGATATTTAAATTATCAAGGTCGATAAAACTAATTCAATAAGGTTTATAAAATATTTTAAATTAAAATAAAATAAGATAGTTAGAATAAAAAAAATTAGACATATGGAGAGAATTCTACTTTTTTACTTAATTTAAATATTAATTATTGTTATCATCAAAATAAATTAAAACTTAAGAGACCTATCACATATTATGCCATAAGTACGATTGGAGAACATATATTATTATAGTGTGATAATCGTGTAGATATATTTTAGTCTTAGAAGTTTAATTACAGAACTTAAAGAAGGGGTCTAAAAGAAATAAATGAGAATTTAATAAAATTTATCTGCAATATGTAGTGTTGGTGCTGAATCTATCTTTTGCCGAGGCTTGAAATGTACAAATATCGAGTAATTTATAGAACTTTAAAATTTGTTCATATTTAAATTATTTATATTTTTAATCGAACCCGGACTGTTTGCTCATTTTACATCCTTATATAAAGACGATGGAAGGATGTAAATGAATCAAGTCAAACCGAGTATTGAATTGTTCAGATTTGGTTCACAAAATTTATCGAGTACTATAAAATAAAGTTTTATTGAGGCTCGTTTAGCTACTGAATCGATTCGAGCCAGAGCAATTTAAATTTTTCGAACGAATATGATCCAAGTACCAATAGAAAATTATAATTTAAGAAAATTCGAGTAATTTATCAAATTTTAATTTTTTTTTTATATTTGAATCATTTATATTTTGAGTGAAGCTCGAATCAAATTTTTAGTCGAATGAATACAAATTGAGTTAGAATTATTTGCGGATTTTACCTTCTTAACATGAAGGGAGTAATGCTGAAGGAAAATCTCCACATACACGTCACGTGATAACCGAATATATTTAGCTAATGGAAGGCGCGAGTGGCAAGCTGGGCGTAGGGAGAAGGCAAAGTCACGTGATGTGAGCGTGCGTTGTCAAGTTGGTCCGGCCTGGACTGGACTGAAGTAGACCTGGCCCAATCACGTAAAACATTTTTGGGGCGCGAGGTGAAGCATGTCCCAAAACGGTACTACTACAACTTGGATAGCTTTAGAGAGAGAGGACATAAAATCCGGGGGATGGGGGGAGGTCCGGTTAATCATTTACCGGTTATTAACCGGTACAAATTGTAGGCCGTTGGATTAAAAGAAACAGATCTGATGGCCTCAATGCCATTACATTTCACTTTCTCTTGGCGCCTTAACAAAACAAAAAGGCACCCCCTCCTTTTTAGATCTAGATTGATTTTTATCAATCCCTTTTTACTCTCATCATCTCAGATAAAAAAAATCAAATTAATAAACACTAGAAAAAGTAGTAGTAGGCTAGTAGCAGCAGTAGTAGTAGAAGAAAACGGTTTATACTCTTTTCGGTATTCGCTTACCTCCGGCTGTTCCATCAATCTACAACTTCTCTCGATCATTATCATCCTTATTTCTCTTATTAATAATTAATAATTAATAATTATATTAATTTTCATATTAATGATTTCATAATATAATTAATAATTATATTAATTTTCAAAAATAAAAATAATAATTAATTTTCAAAGTTTTAGTTATATTTTTGAAGTTTGAATATTTTTTTTGGAATTTTAATTATTAATGTTGAGGGTATTATGACAAAATTAGTAATATGACATGTAGACATTTATATGTTATATTATTAATTTTTGTTTTATCTAAAGATAATTTAATTAAATTAATAAAATAATAATTAATCTTTGGCCAAATACTTAATAAAATCAGAAAGAGTTTTGATATTTGTTTGGAAAATTTTCCTAAGCATGTGAATCGACGAGTTCTCTCCGATTGAAGCAAGAATCATTTGAGCTTTTGTGTCTGGCGGTGGCTGAGCTTGGTTGAAACAAAATTTTCCGATCATTCGCTCCACCCAACATAGGCAAAGGAACTTCAGCAGCAGAAGCAGAATCGCCCATTTTTGTGCTGGAGCAAGCATGCGACGAAAATAACTTCAAATTAAATTAATTAGGAAAGATTTCACGGAACACCCTCTTAAGGGTTTTATCATTTGAATTTGAAATTGAAATTAGTAGGCCGTACTCCGTAGAGTAGTAATAATAGTGCTCGGGAAAAAGAGAGAGATCGGACAAAATATCGAATGATTCTTGCATGCTTAGGAAAATTTTCCAAACAAAGATCAAAACTCTTTATGGTTTTATTAAGTATTTGGCCAAAGATTAATTATTAATTTATTAATTTAATTAAATTATCTTTAAATAAAACAAAAATTAATAATATAACATAGAAATGTCTACATGTCATATTACTAATTTTGTCATAATACCCTCAACATTAATAATTAAAATTCCAAAAAAATTCAAACTTCAAAAATATAACTAAAACTTTGAAAATTAATTATTATTTTTATTTTTGAAAATTAATATAATTATTAATTATATTATGAAATCATTAATATGAAAATTAATATAATTATTAATTATTAATTATTAATAAGAGAAATAAGGATGATGATGATCGAGAGAAATTGTAGACTGATGGAACAGCAGGAGGCAAGCGAATACCGGGAATAGTATAAACCATTTTCTTCTATTACTACTGCTGCTACTAGCCTACTACTATTTTTTCTAGGGTTTATTAATTTGATTTTTTTTATCTGAGATGATGAGAGTAAAAAAGGATTGTTAAAAATCAATCTAGATCTAAAAAGGAGGGGGTGCCTTTTTGTTTTGTTAAGGTGCCAAGAGAAACGTGAAGTATAATAGCATTGGAGTCATCAGATATGTTTTTTTTAATCCAACGGCCTACAATTTGTACCGGTTAATAACCGGTAAATGATTAACCGGACCTCCCCCCAATCCAAAATCCGGGTATAGTAGATTTATAAAGAGAAACTATACCCATATACCTGCACACACACACACACACACACACACACATATATATATATATATATATATATATATATATATATATATATATATGAGTCCGGATCTCGGACTCTATTAAAATTCGATTTTTTTTTTGCTTTTTTATATATATACTAGCTGGGTCCCGTGCCTCCGGCACTGTATGGACAGTGAGATTTATCTCAAACTTTGAACGGCCCAAATTATTTATTGAGTGAGCGAAAAAATCAAAACCATTTGTATTTTATTAGATAGATTAGATAGATAGATAGATAGATAGATGTATTTTATTAGATAGATGTATAGACGGTGGGATTTATCCCAAACTTTAGACGGCCCAGATGATTTATTGAGTGAGCGGTAAATTCAAAATCATTTGTATTTTATTAGATAGATATAATACGAAAATTGATCAGGTCCGGACTCCCGGATCTGATCAAAATTCGGACCCCATTTTTTTTTTGTAGAAAAACTAAAAAAAAAATTATGAAATTAAAATTTTTCTATAGTACAGTATTTTGGGTATGTTTTTAATACCTACACCAATCAATGTATGTACCGTGTGCCCAGACTGTATAAAAATATTTTGGTATATGTATCCAAATCACGACAGAAATATTGTATTATATAAAAATTCTAATTCCATATTTTTTTTTAATTGTTTCAAAAAAAAGCAAAAAAAATCCGAATTTTAATAGAATCCGGAATCCCGAACTGGATCCGGACTCAATATAATACTCCATAAATAGAGAGAGAGAGAGAGAGAGAGAGAGATTATAAACGTAATAATTGTAGATAGAGAGAATATATGGATAATAGATTTAGAGTGAGAAAATGATAGAGGGTGATAATGTTGGAGAGAGTAGGGGCTAGGTGGTAGGACAGATGGAGGATGCTGCTGCAGGTGAAGGGGACAACTCTCCAGCACAAGCAATCATTTGTACGGTCCTTGTATATAGTATGGCCTCACTCTATCTCTATATAAGTTTTCTTAATTTATTTATTTACCTAGAATACTACTCCCTCCCTTCGAATTAATATAGCAATTAATATTGAGTTTTTTGAAATAATTATGATATTTTTAATTTTAAAAATAATTAATTTTATAACTAGTAATATTATTTTTAGAAAATTTATAATATTTATAATTGTATTGATATACTCCTACATTAAATAAATTTATATTAATTTAGAGTTTAAAAATATTTAAAATTGATTTTAAAAATATCAAATAATTTGAAAAAAATTAAATCATCTAAAATATCATATATTATGGGACGGAGAGAGTATTACTCCCGTCCCTTAATATATTTCAGTTTTAGAGTTTTGCATAAAAATTAAAGAAATGATTGTATAGTATTAAATATAATATTAATTATCTATAATACTTTTAAATTATCATATTTATTTTATATTCTCTCTCATCTAAGGGTGTAAATAAACTGAATCGAGCCGAGTATTGAGTTTTGCTCAGATTTAGTTTACAAAATTTATTGAATATAAAATAAGGTTGGATTGAAATTCATTTATCTACCGATTAGTTTAAACTTTTCGAACGAATACGATTCAAGTATTAATAGAAAATTATAATTTAAATAGGTTCGGGTATCAACTCATTTATATTTCGAGGCGAACTTAAATTAAATTTTTTGTCGAGCTGTTTATTCATTTTTTAACATTCCTCTCATCTGTAATATTTTCACATAACGAGTAATTTTAAAAAAATTATAATAGTTAATTTTAAAATAAAATATATATTAAGTCACGGACGGAGAATATAATTGCATACGTATTACGTATTACAACAACTGCCCTGCCGCCTGGGTTGGAACAATAATTGGTGTTGTGATTGAATGAATGCATGAATGAGTGGTTGGTTGGTTGGTCAGACTAAAAACCCTTCCATTCCACTCCCTCTCTCATTCGTCTCCTCCCTCCCTCTTTCTTTTTCTCTTTTCTATGTCTTTAATTTAAAATACTTCTAAATATTAATAACTTAATATCTCATATTATCTTATAATCTTTTCAATAAATTAAAAAGTGAAATATTGATATTTTATATTCAATTTGATAGATCAATAAAGTATTAATTATAATTTTTAACTTTTGTATTTTTACCTAAAACGTTAATTAAAAAAATGTAGGGAGTGCAATAATTTATATTAAATTTATCATCATAATTTTATACAATAATTTATATTTTTATAAGTAAAAATGATAACTTTACAAGCCCCATCTCGCAAAATAGTAAATAAATTCGGCATTTATGTTAGAAAGAATTTATGTAAATATCAAATTTTACTTATAAAAATATCAATTATATTTTATATCATGTCCCTAGTGCTTATCTATAACTTAATTATTTCTTAAAAGTATGGAGAAAAATTACATATTTAATATTAGAAATTATAAAACAAAATTTTGAACCCGAGAAATCACGTAATCTTAATTTATCAAAGAGAGTTATCAAAATTATCAATAATTTTTTTAAAATGTCTAAATTAAGTAATGTAAATATAATAGAATAAAATATAGATAAATTCCAATTATTTAGTGTTAATTTATTTTTATTTATCATAATATTCTTATAAACTCCAAATATATTAACTTAAAGGTTATTATCACAAAAGAAAAAAATAAATATGACTAGAATTTAGGGAAAGGAAAAGGTGATGGAGGTGCAGTGTGTTTTAAAGGGAGATATAATTGTAAAGAGGTGGGTCCCATAGAAAAATGTCAAAATGGTGGCTAAATACAAAGCATGCGCGGTACATAGTCAATCATCATGATTTTTACTTTTCAAACTGACCTCATCGATCTCATCAAAACTCCATCATTTCAATTCTTTTCAGTCCTCTTTCCTTTTATTTGGAAGTAGTTAATATAAAATTTATTTTGAGGTAAGATGGTTAATTGATCAATAAAATATTGATACGTATGTGAGGTTATATGTGTGTCAGTATTTTATTTACCAAAAAAATAAATTCATATTAACCGGATCCCATTTATTTATAGAGGAAAAATTTATGGCTTAAATATATTTTACTATCCTAAATTATACTTTATATTTTATTTCAGTGATCTATCATTAAATTTTGTTAACTAAATAATTGAACTATTAATTTTTTTAATACCATTCAATTAAATTTGTTATGTCAAAAATTACTGACGTGACTCTCTGAATGAGTCCATTTATAGTTAATTTCTCCTAAATTATCTAAAACGATAAATAATTAAAAAAAATAAAATAATTTAAAATTACATATATTAAGGAAATGAGGAAGTAATAAAAATAAAAATAATTCCTAAATACTTATATGTGTATATATATAAACTTTGATTTAAATATATTTTACTATTCTAAATTATGAGTCATATTCAACTTCGATAATCCACTTTTAAATTTTATCAATTAAATGATTGAACTATTAATTTTTTTCAATTCCATTCAATTGAGGTTGTGACGTCAGAAATTGTTGACGTGACCCTCAGAATGGACCCATCTACAACTGATGTGTATTAAAAAAAATTAATTTATTCACCATTTTGTTGAGATAAAAAATTTAGCCAGGGATAAATTTGATAAATCATTTTTTATTCTCCATTAAAACAAAACAAAAAAAATTTCAGACAGATCTCAAAAACCTAGCTGAAGAAAAACAAAAACAACTTTATTATTTAAACCTCAATTGGGACCTAACCTCAGTTGAAAACAGTTGAGTCCATGTAAATCTGAGCATCCAAAAGCAAAAAAAAATAAATAAAAGATGTTCAGCCATTTAATACATCAAATCAACAAATTAGATGAACAACACTCATAAATCACAAGTTGAAAAACCTATTTGTGTTCTAAACATATATATTACAGACTTTACAGTGCATCATCATTAATAACTGTGTATCATCTTTTGTAATAGAAATTTGTTCATCAGATCTTCACAGGGAAAAAAATCTAATGGGGAACAAAAATACACTTACGGGGATATTTAATGTCCGAAAAATGGGAAAAATGAGGGAAAATCAAATAGGAACCGTTTCGTTTTGCATTCATGAGATTAGGAGAAAGAAAATATTTCAGCCAGCTTCCTTGTGCCCCTCCATTTGAACCCAAAGACAGTTGCGACCGTCATAAAATCCAGCAACAATAAACCATAGGCGGATCCAGAGCAAGGGCAGTGGGGGCACATGCCCCCACTGGATTTTCAGCTCTTCATATGTGACTATGTGTGTATATATATATACAATTATTAATTATTCACAAATTTTAATGCATATTGAAACAAAATAAATAGAGTACTACAGTTATATTAGTAAACTATTATTATGTTATAAAAAAAATGTACTACTATATTGTTAAAATAAAATACTACTATAAGAATTTAAGTATTTTATTGTCTTGATCAATTTACTTCTCCTGAATACCAAGAAAGTAAAATTAAAAACAAAGGAGTTACAATTACTAAAAATTGTGAAAGATTTCGGTTAAAGTTACTATAATTTACCCGATTTTTTCAAGAAAAAAAACAGTGCCTAGTAAATATTCCTATATTATGCAGATGAGTGCTCTCATTTCATTAGTAGTAGTAGTAGTAGTATAAAATTCGAGATCAACATCATTATATTTATTTTCTCCCAATAATGTCGCCAACTGTTGTGGAACAATCCACCAGTCACTTAATCAAATTTAAGCATTTTAAAGTATATTAAAATGTTTATCTATCATATTAACAAGATAGTAGCATGTTCTTTTTTCAGTAACATAATAGTAGTGTACTAATATAACTGTAGTACTCTACTTATATTAAATTTGAATTTTTTTTCCGAATTTGACCCCACTGAACTTTCAGGCTGGATCCGCCCCTGCAATAAACCATATCAAAGCAGAATTAGAGCATCCTAAAAAAGATGTCAAACACAATCTAAAATTTTGATTTAACAATAAGCACAAATTAGATTAGATTGTAAAACACTGAAATCTCAGCAACTGAGCTTCCCAAAATCAAAGAACGGTACCCCCAAAACACGAGGTTTTGACTTTCAATGACACCTCATTCTCTGGTTGCCTCCTCCCGGCGATGCATAACGTTCACAAATCCCTGGTCAACCTCAACCTAGGCAAGTAAGTCACCGCAACTGCAACCCATTCACTCGTCGTCCTCAAGACCTCCTATCCACCGTTGTTGATTTTGTCATATTCTATCCTTTGAGTTTTGATGATGAAATGTTCATATACTAAATTGTTTTATGGTGTTTTAGGTATTCGTTGATTAAAGAACAATTGTGGATTTTTCAGTTGGATGAAGAATTTTCTCTCTCTAGGAATATAAATGTAAGGTCAATTGCATAATAATTGATTTTTCATTTAAAGGCTCTAGGACATATTATTTTTATTTTTATTATTTGTCTTAAATGAAAAATGATTTAAAAAATTCTAAAAGATTATTTTTAAAGTGTTAAGATAATGACTTGAGATTAGATTTATTTTTATGCATGACTTTATAAATGCTACACGTTATCGCATGCATATTATAAAATGGTATACATATGCTTGATACACGTGGGTATATATGGTATACTAGATAAACAAAAAGTTGGCAGATTTACCTTTGTGATTTGATACATATACGTTTTTCAAGGAAGAGGTAATTATGTTTTCTAAAGAAAATGTGTGTCTTGGAAATGATAAATAATTGATGCAGTCCACTTTTACACGCCACTTACTTAATTCCTGGAGAGATAAAATCAGTTGATTAAGTGGTTATCTTTTTGTGGTCTTTTGATTTATTCCACTAACGAAATTATGAATCTGGATTTATATATTAAAGATGTGGACTATTTCAAGCTTTACCATTGTGGGAATTATTTCTAGATATTATTCTGTCGTTTGATTAAAATCAAAACATATCTATATTAACGGTAATATAATGTGGACTATAAATCAGTATTCTCAAGCATGGAAAAACATAACTCACAAAATTATTCGTGCACTACATTGATATTTTTGAGCAACATACAATTATCCGGTGCAACGTTTGATCAGCTATGTGACGCCCCCAAAATAGGTATACATCACCCATTTTGAGTCGTCAATAACATGGTACAGAAACAATTACAACTTTATTAATACAACATAAAAATCGTGAGTTTAAAAATAAATATTGTCTTCTAGACAATATCAACACTCAAATAAGTCCTCATTACAATTATTAATACATTATTTTACAAAAATGGTGAGGACTACTAAAACAACTCTCTATAACAATCATTCCACACCCCGACTAGAACTCGCTACATTCTCGCCTCCTGAGAAGAAAAATGGAACAAAAAGGAAAAGGGTGAGCTCAACTAGCCCAGTAAAGAATATTATGACTAAGATAATATAGAACAAATTATCGTTAGTCTTCAACAGGGAAAAATCTAATAAAATACAATAGACAACAAGTTTCTGATCAATATTTGCAGCGGAAATAATAATTCATAGATGAGTTATGTAGATAATGAAATCTATTATAATCTATGAATTTAAAAGTCCATCATCAATATTTTATCCCTGTAACATCAATCAATATTCATCTTGAATTAAATATTCATCTTTGCACTACATGCCAAAAAAACTCTTCCTTCTCATATACTCATATATCCCACATTCATTATAAAAATATCACCATTATTATATTATTAAAATATAATAATATATTTAAATGAATTATTCTATCAGAAAAGATAAAATATCAATTTTTAACAATCGTCACATTAAAAATTTTCTCCATCTATATCCACATAAAATGAATATTTTCCTTATCATATATATCAATAATTAATTATTCATAAATAATATTATAGAATCACAATACCGGCAACCTGGTCGTTCCCAGGAAAGAATGGGCTTTCCAATAAGGATTTCTCCTTACTGGCGCGCAATTAGGTGACCAAACCTCTCCTTATACAGAACTTTCTAGACATTGCCAATAATGTTATCTAATAATATTATTCAAATAATATGAATTATTGATCTGATAATGAAAATACTGTGTAGTGACAATTATTGAAACAACAATAATATAAAATATCAACGTAGCAATTATTGAATCAATAAAATAAAATATTGAACAATAACTACTGTAACAATTATTGAGTAGTGTCTTCTTACGTAAGAATCAATAATTGGTGCAATACCGTGTGCTACTGTGTTTTAACCACCAGGTATTCCAACAGTATTAACGGTAACAACTACGCCCTTATTTATAAACAACTTATACTTGTCATTTTCTTCATCCAATCGCTTTCCGTTATGGAGCCCACACAAAGTTGCGCCGTCTTACGAATATTCCCCGACAATAAGAATATTCCACGACTAAACTAATATTTCCCGACAACAATGAATATTTTATAACCACTTACTTATTTGAAATATTCGCGTATTTTACCCATAACTAACCACATTAATCAAATCAATCCTTATTATTTTAAAATAATAAATAGATGAAATTCAATTTCATTAATAATAAGTTGGGGTCTTACAAGTTAAGTTATTAATATTCTGATATTTATTAGCTGATATTTTGTGAGAATTAATTGTTCATTTATTTTGTGCTAATTGATCATTGCATATAGTTGAGCCTTTAATTTTTAAATTGATTATTTTTGCATTGATCATAGACCTCTATATTTGTATTGAATTTTTTTTAGACTAAGTGTAGTCTAAGGGTGTTAATCCTAGTGGATTAGAGAAAGGTTGCAAACAGGTTCAAGGAAGCAAAGGTGCTTGAAGAGTGCATAGGTGCACAAGGAGCTAGAGAGCTCAAAAAGAATTAATTGTTAATTAATTTTTGTAAGAATCTGCTTTGTAATATGTGATTATTTATAAAGAAATAAATAAAGTGAGTCTCCAATACTAGTTGGTATTAGACGTGGACTAGACTATTATTATAGAGGGTAATAGTTGAACCACGTAAAAAATCTTGGTGTTGATTTTATTATTTGCTTTACTTTAAAATCATATAAGCCATTTTAATTATCTTAATAATTAAAATTTGAATACTTGCATTATATTAAGATAATTATTTAACACCAAGTATTTTATCCAAGTTATAAATTCAGCAGGATATTTTCTAAATAGACTATATTAATTCAGTAAGCTGATTTCAATTATTATAGTAGCCTGAAATTAATAGTTTAGTTTAAAATTTAAAAATTGGTCATAGATTGCTTCCACACTTATTCAACCCCCCTTCTAAGTGTGCCTCGATAAATTTCATTTGGTATCAGAGTTTGACTCTACTTATCTTGGTCTTAAAGGTGACTTGTAGGGAAAGATCCTGACATGGCACAGTTCGGGAATAACAATCAAGAAGGGCAATCAACCAATAGACCTCCTTTGCTGTTCAGAACGGAAAATTACAACTTCTGGAAGTTCCGAATGAGGATATATCTGAAAAGAGATCTTTGGGAATGGTGGGTTGTGGAGAACGAACCAGTTATTCCACGAAGATATGATGGGACACCGAAGATTCTACTAGAAATGGATTCAACCAAAATCTACATGGTCTCATATGATTCAAAGGCAATGAACACGCTTCTCAGCGGTATGGTATAATCCGAGATAGACAAAGTTTCCTCATGCAACACATCTAAGGAAATTTGGGATACTCTAGTGGTAAGTCATGAAGGTACCTCCAAAGTACGAGAACTTAAGCTAAGCATGCTTATGCACGATTATGAAATGTTCAAGATCAAAAAAGATGAAACCATTAAGCTAACTCAAGCAAGATTTCTAGTCCTTATAAACTCCTTGAAATTACTGGACAAGACTATTCCTCAAAGTGAGATCAACCGTAAGTTGCTTCGGGCTATACCCAAAAGGTTTGCTTCTAAAATCAATACTCTTCAAGATTCTGCAACTATTTCTTCCATGGATACTTTAACATTGTTTGGTGAATTAGAAGAATATGAACATCAGTTAAAGAGATATGATGATAAGGAGAAAACTCCTCGAAGAAAGGTTTTAGCTCTTACTGCAGATAATGAAGAGGAGCTAGATGATGATTCAGATGAAGAAATAGCCATGATGTCAAGAAGACTCAAAGGGTTACTACAAAGGAAGAATAAGAGAAGAAATACTTTCAATTCAAATAAGTCTAAAGGAAAGCAAACTGAAGAGACATGCTTTGAATGTGGACGTCCTGGTCACTTCAAGAAAGATTGTTTTCAATTAAAGAACAAAGGGAAGACAAACTACAAAGACAACAAGAAGAACAAAACCCTTGTGACTTGGAGTGATGAGGAATCTGAAGTAGAGATCGATGCTAAAGATGAGAATCGCACGCATACCCGCATCTGATCTTCTACTCAATGCGTCAGCTACCATGTTCACTTTTTCAGGATGGTATTGAATGGTATGATCGTAATCTTTCAATAGCTCGAGCCAACGTCGTTGTCGCATGTTGAGTTTCTTTTGGGTGAAGAAATATTTTAGGCTTTTATGATCGGTATAGATCACCACCCTCTACCAATACATGTAATGTCTCCAGATTTTAAGCGTAAAAATGATTGCTGCCAATTCTAAATCATGAGTAAGATAATTCCTCTTATATTCTTTGAGTTATCGTGAGGCATAGGCTATGACTTTCCCATGTTGCATGAGAACACATCTTAACCCTATGCCTGAAGCATCGCTGTAGATGAAAAATCCCTCCGAACCAGATGGTATTATCAGAACAAGTGCTGAAATGAGTCTCCTCTTGAGTTCTTGAAAACTCTGCTCACATTCCTCACTCCAATCGAATTTTGTATCTTTTCGAGTCAGCTAAGTTAAAGGAGTAGCAATTCAAGAAAATCCTTCCACGAATCTTTGACAATAACCAGCTAAGCCCAGAAAGCTATGTACTTCGATCACTGTCTTAGGTTGCTCCTAGATTTTTATTGCTTCAATCTTTGTTGGGTTAACAGATATTCTGTGATTTGATATCACGTGCCCAAGGAATGCTAGTTCCTCAAGCCAAAACTCGCATTTCTTCAACTTGGCATAAAGCTTATTTTCACGAAGCTTTTGGAGTATCAGCCTCAAGTGTTGCTCATGATCTTCACAGCTTTTGGAGTAAATGAGGATGTCATCAATAAAGATGACCACAAAGTGATTCAAATATTCCTAAATACTCGGTTCATCATATCCATAAAGGCAGCAGTAGCATTAGTCAATCCAAAATACCTGACTAGGAATTCATAATGCACGTACCGAGTTCTGAAAGTAGTCTTTGTAATGTCATTAGTTTTAATCTTTAACTGATGATATCCGTAACGAAGATCGGTCTTTGAAAAGAATTTAGCGCTTTGCAACTGGTCAAACATGTAATCAATGCGAGGCAACGGGTACTTATTTTTGATGGTGACATGATTCAACTCCTGATAATCAATACAAAGTCGCATACTTCTATCTTTCTTATTTCACGAATAGAACAAGAGGACCCCAAGGAGACATACTAGGATGAATGAAATCGATGTCTAACAATTCCTACAGTTATGTTTTTAACTCCTAAAGTTCAATAGGAGCCATTCGATATGGGGCTTTGGAAATGGGTTTGTATCGGGTTCAAGGTGGATGCAAAATTCGATTTCACGCTCTGGGGGTATGCCAGGAAGTTTATTAACAATAGAAATATCATTCAAATCTAACGTATTTTTGTTTAAATCCATGATATGGGCTAAGAAAGCTTGACATCCGTTTTTCAATAAACGAATAGCTTTATGGCTTGATATGACTGTGATTGACTTTAGTGGTTTGGTTGCTTTAATTCGCATAATAGGTTTTATAGGAATATGAAAGCTATCAATCTTACGAAAATAATCAATTTTTGCACGATGAGTAGTTAACCAATTAATCCCTAAAATCATATCAAATGCAAGTATTTTCAAAGAAATAAGATCGACAGGTAACGTGCGGGTGCCGATTTGAATTAAACAAGATTTATAAACAGTGGATGAAATGAAGGTTTCTCCCAACGGAGTTTCAACAGATAAGTCAAAGTCTAATTTCTTTGGAGTTAAATTTAAACATTGAACGCAAGTAAGAGAAATGAAAGAATGGGTAGAACCAGTATTAAATAAGGTATAGACTTCGCTAGAGTTTATGATTAGCTTACCCGTGATAACCTCATTTGGGTTCCTTACTTTTTGGGAGGTCACGATAAATGCTCTCCCTTGAACTACCAGATTTGACTTGTCTGGGAAGACATTTAGTGTCATCATCCCAACTGGATTTGGCTTCACTACGCGATAAAATTGAGCTAGGTGACCATCTCTTCCATAATTGTAACACGTTTTGGACTGCTGCGTGCAATTTGGACTGATGTGTCCCTCCTCTCCGCATTTGAAGCATATGATAGGTGGTTGTTCTCCTTCCTTAACAACGGGTAATGGTCTTGACATCTTTCCATCATTGTTGAATCTCCTCTTCTTGAAATTTCTACTCCTATTGTCTTGGCAATGATTACCACCGAAGTGGTTACCATTTCTGGCATGTTGATTCCCTCCACGTTTGTTGTCACAGCTTTGATGACTACTACCACTGGTATTATCATTTTACTAGCTACTCTCTCTTGGTTGGGTTGACTCAATACCGTGCTCCAAGTTATTGGAGCCCTATTCACAACATCTGAATACAAGCAAATTTTGTGAAAAATGAGGTATTGACGTATCTCGGGTTTCAAACCTCTTAGAAACAACCGCGTCATTCTCTCCTCATTATCAACCAAGTGGGATGCAACCCGGGACAACTCGGCAAACTTAGCTTTGTACTGCGACACGACCATATTGTTTTGCTCTAGCTTGATGAACTCTACCTCCTTCATGTGACGAATACTTTTGGGAAAGAACTTATCGTTGAACAATTCTTAGAACTTCTTCCAAGACATCTTCAATGCGGGAGGCTGGGTACGTTTTACAGATTCCCACCAATGATCTGCCTCTCCTCGTGACATGAAGGTGGCAAAGGGAACCTTTTTCTCCTCGAAGCATCCTAAGACATCAAATATCTTGGCGATCTGCTTTATCCACGTCTCTGTCTTAAGTGGTTTTGGCTTTCCCAAAAACTCTGGTGGTCCCAGTTGTGACGCCCCCAAAATAGGTATACATCACCTATTCTGAGTTGTTAAATACATGGTACAAAATTCAGATACAAACTTAAATATACAACATGAGCTGTGAGTTTTAATACAATCATTGTCTTCTAGACAGTACATAAACTCAAAATAAGTCCTCAATACATTTATTATCACACTATTTCACAAAATAGTGAGGCTACTAATACTATCATCTAGACCGTCACTCCGTTCCCTGACTCGTTCCAGCTATATTCTCATTTCCTGAAGAAAACAGTGAAAAAAAGGGTGAACTCAACTAGCCTAGTAAAAAATATTATGACTAAGATAATGCAGGATAAATTATCATTAGCCTTCAACAATGTTAAAGTGATAAAATGCAATAGACATCAAGTTTAACTGCAGCGGAACAAGAAATCAGTTAAAAGAGTCAAGTAGAGAATAAAATCTACTATCTTTTGTGATTTAAAAGGGTTTTTCATCACTTTTTATCATTGAGACTCAGCTTAATAAATAATCCACATCATCCCTGCACTACGACCAAGGATATTCATTAGGGTCATGACCACAAATTATCCATGCACTACGGGCCAATGATATTCGTGTATTCATCAATAGTCATGATCATGCTAGGGCAGATAGAGAGAGACGTAATTTGGGGTTTTGGCATTGGGTTATGGCAGACTGCAGAGAACAAGTACATAACTTTTAATCAAATTAGGGACTCTATTTCAAAACAAAGAGTTTGATTTTAACTTATAAAAAAAACTAATAATGTACACTCTTTAAAAAGTAATATTGTAAATTGAAATATATATACTTCTTTTGTGGAACTAAAAAAATAATAATTTATATATTTGTGATCTATTCTACAAAAGAGTCTTAATTATTATAATTTTCTTTATTATCAATTTATAATATTTTAAAATTTAAATTATTGTAATTTAATATTTTAATTAATAAAAAATTTAATATTATAAACCATTTAAAAATATTATTAAGAATAAAATTCTCCTTTAAAAAATTAATTACATTACAATTTGAATTGTAGGACACCATAAATTAACTAAGAATAAACTCAAACTTAAGTCTTTTTACAGGATAGATGGGTAATTTTTTAACATTTGTGGTCTATTCCACAGAAGAGCCTCATCTTTTTTTTAAAAAAAATATTTCATGGCCAATGTATGAAATGTTAAAGTTTAAATTATTGTAAATTTATTTACTTCACTTAAGGAAATAGTCGATATTGTAAGTTACTTATAAAGTATTACTAAAAATATTTCTTAGTCATAATATTTCTTACTGGGCTAGTTGAGCTCACCATTTTACTTTCATTGTTCTCTTCAGGAAATGAGAACGTAGTACGGACTAGTCGGGGAACGGAGTGATGGTCCGAGATGGTGGCTATAGTAGTCCTCACTATTTTATGAAATAGTGTGATAATAAATGTAATAAGGACTCCATTTGAGTTTGAATATTGTCTAGAAGATAATATTCGTGCAAAAACTCTCAGTTACGCTTTTGTCGTATTGTATAAAAGAAGTTTGTATTTAAATTCGGTACCATGTATTTGGCGACTCAAAATGGGTGATGTATACCTATTTTGGGGGCGTCACAATATCCATAATTTCTTGTAGTATTTGTCACTAAATATAAGGATTTATGACAAACTAGTTTTGTCACTTATCCACTTATCTAATTAGTGACGCACTATTATCTCCGTCATATAAAATTGATATTTGTGACAATAAAAATTGTCATAATTTATTAATTTTTCGTTTTTACAAATTTTGCCTCAAAAATTTCTTCAAGTTTTTTGCATCCAAATTAAATTGTGACGATATTACGTACTATGACACTAAATATAAGAATTTATGATGAACCATTTTTGTCACTTATCCATACATCTAATTAGTTATGCGCTATTATCTCGTCATATAAAATTGGTATTTTTGACAATACAAATTGTCATAAATTATTATTTTTTTGTCAGTTTTCAGAAAATTTGCCTCCAAATAAATTTGTGACGATATTACGTACTTTGTCACTAAATATAAGAATTTATGACGACCCATTTTCGTCACTTTTCCACTCATCTAATTAGTGACAAACTATTATCTCGTCATATAAATTCGGTAATTATAACAATACAAATTTTCATAAATTATTATATTTATCAAAAAAAAATTGTCTCCAAATAAAATTGTGATGAATTTGTATTTGGCGTCACTAAATGTAAACATTAGTGACGAAAGCACATTGTCAATAAATTTTACAAATAATTAATGACAAACTATTATGTTGTCATCGAAAGAAATATTTGGTGACAATAAATACTGTCATCAATTATTACAAAATGTCACTAAAAGGTTTCCCTCCAAAATTTTGGTACGAAATTCTACCTCCAAAATAACTTGTGACGAAATTTTGTTAATCGTCATCAAATGTGTAAATTAGTGACGATATAACTGATTAATAGTAACAAAAGTAAAAGTCGTCACAAAAGAAAAATTTTTAGTGACGATTATGAATTTCGTAATTATTAATTAACAAATTGTGACAAAATTTTGTGCGTGGCAAAAATTTCGTCATAAAATGTGTGATTTCTTGTAGTGAAATTGCAGAAAGTTCCTAAACATTTCGTCGTTCATCGTTTCGTCGGTGTTGTTGTTTGCATGAGGATTGTTGCCTTCCTGATGCACATTATCTTGGTTATTGATTATCGGTGATTCAATGGTCTCATGTGCTCCATTGTTATTCTAAACATTCTCGGATGCCATTTTCAAACAGTGCCACAAAAACAAGGGTTAATTGACATGCCACATTATCCCTATATTCTGACCGACCAATTAAATAACAATTAAACTTAGGTAGGTCATACTAGCGAAGGAATTACCCGTCTCTCCCCTCACAGTTCTAGTCTCACATTTCAGTCAGGGATCATATCCCTAAGCTTTGATACCAAATGTGACGCCCCCAAAATAGGTATACATCACCCATCGTGTGTCGCCAAAGATATGGTATAGAATTCAAATACAAACTTAAATATACAACTGTCATGTAAAATACGATATAACATAGCTTAGAGTTTTAACAGGAATATTGTCATCAGACAATATCTAAACTCAAATTAAATCCTCATTACATTTATTATCACCCTAAATAGTGAGGACTACTAAAAAAACCCATCTCAGACCGTAACTCCATTCCCCAACTAATCTAGGCTACGTTCTCATTTCTTGAATAGAATAATGAAAGCAAAAGGGTGAGCTCAACTAACCTAGTAAGAAATATTATGACTAAAATAATGCAGAATAAATTAGCATTAGCCTCCAACATTGTTAAAATGATCAAATATAATAAACATCAAGTTTAACTGCAACGGAACAAGCAATCCATTAGAAGAGTCAAATAGAGCATGATATCTATTATCTTCTATGATTTAAAAAGTTTATCATCAATTTTATTGTTGAGACCCAGCTTAATAAATAATCCACATCACTAATTATCCATGCCCTACGGGCGAAGGATATTCATTAGTATCACGACCATGAATTATTCATGCACTACGGGCCAAGGATATTCATGTTTTCACCCATGGTCATGATCATGCCATCAACTGTCCATCAATGCACTAAGGGCCAATGAGAACTTTTACCACATCATTTGTAACATTACGGTTATGATTATACCGAATAATCCCTAGCCATAATCATACCAATCAACAGTCCATCTATGTACGTAAGTCAAAGATGACTTTCATCACAATATAAGAATGAGGATGATGACAATGATATAAGAATTCAATTAAAAGAAAGTAAATGATATATTTTTAAAGATTTATAATTTAATTTATCTAGAATTCAATAATGTTCAAATTGTCAAAATGATACTACTTTGTGGAGTAAAATTTAAGAATAATATTGTATCAAAAATGATTTGGACCGAAAAGAAATCAATTTTTGTCATAAATAGTGCCCCGGGTGAATAGTACCTGAGTGAATAATACCCCGTGTGTAGGACCCCAACTTATTATAAATAAAATTAAATTTCCTCTATTTATTATTTTGAAATAATAAGGGTTGATTTGATTAATGTGGTTAGTTATGGGTAAAATGCATAAATATTTTAAACAAGCAATTGGTTATAAAATATTCATTGTTGTCGGGGAATATTTGTTTGGTTGTAGAATATTCTTGTTGTCGGTGAATATTCGTACGACGGCGCAGCCTTGTGTGAGCCCCATAACAGAAAGCGATTGGATGAAGAAAATGACAAGTATAAGTTGTTTATAAATAACGGCGTAGTTATTACCATTAATACTGTTGAAATACCTGGTGGTTAAAACACAGTAGCACACGCTATTGCACCAATTATTGATTCTTACGTAAGAAGGCACTACTCAATAATTGTTACATTAGTTATTGTTTAATATTTTATTTTATTGATTCAATAATTACTACGTTGATATTTTATATTATTGTTGTTTTAATAATTGTCACTACACAGTATTTTTCATTATTAAATTAATAATTCATATTATTTGAATAATATTATTAGATAACATTATTGGAAATGTCTAGAAAGTTCTGTCTAAGAAGAGATTTGGTCACCTAATTGCGTGCCAGTAAGGAGAAATCCTTATTGGAAAGCCCCCTCTTTCCTAGGAACGGTCTAGTTGTCGATATTGTGATTCTGTAATATTATTTGTGAATAATTAATTATTGATTTATATGATAAGGAAAATATTCATTTTATGTGGATATAGATGGAGAAAATTTTTAATGTGACAATTGTTGAAAATTGATATTTTATCTTTTCTGATAAAATAATTCATTTAAATATATTATTATATTTTAATAATATAATAATGGTAATATTTTTACAATGAATGTGGGGTATATGAATAAATAAGGAGGAAGAGTATTTTTGAAACTAAAATTGTTTAAAACATGTTAAACATGTTTGTGGACCCATTTCTTGACTGAAATTTGATTATAGCCTATAAAATCACCCGATTGTGGATTTCGGTCAATTTCTGTTTAGAATTTGGAAAAACTTTCTTCTGCAAAGTTGTAGAGAATGGAATTTCCTATTGACGGGACATAAGGTTCAAATTTTTCTGATAAAAAGGCTATTTTTTTATGAATCATTGAAGTTCCGAAGTTCAAGAATAGGGTGCTTAGGTTAGAATTGAAAATCACACCAGAAACTAAAGTTTTCTCTCTCTATATTATCAATTGTATTCTTTTGAGTATTTTGATACCTTGTGTGTTGTTATACGGTAAAAGTTTCCTTCAGCACTATATCCGGTATTCCAGCTAGAAGTACTGTCTTTTCGAGTTAAGGGATATTATTTTTTTAAATGATTTTATTTCTTCTAATATCATTATGCTAGAATATTGGTAAGATTTTTCTTGTGAAATTCTTGTCTTTTAGTGTCGGGGTTACTATTCACGTATACGGCACTATTTACGTAGGCACCACTATTCACGAATACGACACTATTCACAGAAAAATTAAATTTTCATTTTTGTCCAAAATATCTATTATGGATACTAGCTTTGATTGTATCCATGTTTTGATCATTTTTGAATTTTACTTCACTATGGTTATTTAGAAAGTATTTTTGAACTTGGACTGTTTAAAGTACGAATCCTTATTATTTGTTTTTTTGTTTCACTGGATTCGTTTTCTTTAAAATATTTTTCATCATCCACAGTCCTAAATGATGATATTACTGAATATCTTTGGCCTGTAGTGCAAAGATGGTTGATTTTATTATGAATATCTTTGGCCCGTAGTGCAAAGATGTACAGGTGTTGAGATGAACATGACCAACTGATGAATATCTTTGCCCTATAGTGCAAAGATGAATATTTGATTCAAGATGAATATTAATTGATGTTACAGGGATAAAATAATGATGATGGACTTTTAAATTCATAGATTATAGTAGATTTCATTCTCTACGTAACTCATCTATGAATTATTATTTCCGTTGCGAATATTGATATAAAATTTGTTGTCTATTGTATTTTATCAGATTTTTTCCTGTTGAAGACTAACGATAATTTGTTCTATATTATCTTAGTCATAATATTCTTTACTGGGCTAGTTGAGTTCACCCTTTTTCTTTTTGTTCCATTTTTCTTCTCAGGAGGCGAGAATGTAGCGAGTACTAGTCGAGGTGTGAAATGATAGTTCTAGAAGTTGTTTAGTAGTCCTCACTATTTTGTAAAATAGTGTATCAATAATTATAATGAGGACTTATTTGAGTGTTGATATTGTCTAGAAGAAAATATTTGTATTTAAACTCACAGTTTATGTGTTGTCGTATTTTGCGCAACAATTGTATTAATAAAGTTGTAATTGTTTCTGTACCATGTTATTGACGACTCAAAATGGGTGATGTATACCTATTTTGGGGGCGTCACAGTTGGTATCAGAGCTTAGGGATATGATCTCTGACGGAGATCGGGGAATAGAACTAGGAGGGGAGAGACGAGTAAATTCTTCGCTAGTGTGTCCTACCTAAGCTTATTTGTTGGTTGGTCAGAGTATAGGGTTATTATGTTGCATATCAATTTCTTTAATTAACCCTTGTTTTATGGCAATATTTGAGAATGACAACTGAGAATGTTAATAGTGGAATAAATGAGACCATGGAGACTCCTTTACTCATCAATGAGGAGAACGTGCAGCAGGCTGGCAATGTTCCTCCTATAAATAACACCACTGATCATGCACGATGGACGATGAACGGTGGAATGTTTAGAAGCTTTTTGCAGTTCATGCAAAATCAGACGAGGGAAACTCGTGTTCAAAATACAGGTGGAAATGATAACAAAGCACGGTTTGTCACAGCCAAGCAGTTCAAAGAGTTGGGACCACCAAAATTCTGGGGAAAGCCAGATCCGATTAAGGAAGAAACGTGGGTCAAGTAAATTACCAATATATTCGATGTCTTGGGATGCACGGAGGAACAGAAGGTTCCATTCGCCACCTTTATATTCCGTAATGAGGCAGATTACTGGTGGGAATCTGTGAAGCGTACCCATCCAGCCGCACTCAGCATGTCTTGGAAGATATTTCAGAAACTGTTCAATGACAAGTACTTTCTTAAAAGTATTCGTCATATGAAGGAAGTTGAGTTTATTAGATTGGAACAAAACAACATAACGGTGTCCCAGTACAAGGTGAAGTTTGCAGAGTTATCCAGGTTTGCACCTCATTTGGTGGGGAATGAGAAACGTATGATGCGGATGTTTCTGAGAGGTTTGAAACCCGGCATACGTCAATATCTCATTTCTCATAAATTTTCTCTCTATTCAGATGTTGTCAACAGGGCTCAATTATTAGAGCAAGATAACGAGTTCGTTCAACTGAGGGACCACAACCAGGATCATACCGGTGACAGTAGTCATCAGAACAACAATAACCAGTGAAGAAAGAAAAATATGGACAAAGGCGGTAACCACTCTGATGGTAATCATGGCCATGAAAATAGAAGAAGTGAGTTGGGGGAGATTTTAAAAAGAGAAGATTCAATAATGACAATGCGAAGACATCAGCATCGGCAGTAACTGGTTCTAAGGGAGGAGAACGACCACCGATCGTATTCTATAAATGTGGGAAAGAGGGACATATCAGCCCAAACTGCCCACAACAGTTTAGGATATGTTATAATTATGGAAAAAAGGACATATCGCTCGAGATTGTACGGTAGTGAAACCAAGTCTAGCGGGGATGGTGACTCAAAAGGTTGTCCCAGAAAAGTCAAAGTCAATGGTTCCTGGAAGAGCATTTGTCGTGACTGGTCAAAATGCGAGGAACCCAAAAGAGGTGATCACGGGTAAGCTAATCATAAATTCTTGCGAAGTTTATACCTTACTAGATACCGGTGCTACCCATTCATTTATCTCTCCTGCTTGTGCTCAACGTTTAAACTTAACTCCGGAGAAATTAGACTTTGATTTATCTGTGAAGACTCCGTTAGGAGAAACTTTCATCACATCCACTATTTATAAATCCTATTTGATCCAAGTTGGCACCATCACATTACCTGTTGATCTTATCTCTTTAAAGATACTTGCTTTTGATGTGATTTTAGGGATTGATTGGTTAACTACTCATCATGCAAAAATTGATTATTTTCGTAAAGTTATTAGTTTTCATATTTCTAACCAACCTGTGGTACGAATTCAAGCAACTAAACCACTAAAATCAATCACTGTCATATCAAGTCATAAAGCTATTCATTTATTGAAAAACGGATGTCAAGCTTTCTTAGCTTATGTTATGGATTTGAATAAAGACACGTCAGATTTGAATAATATTCCTGTTGTTAGTAACTTTACTGACGTATTTCCTGAAGAACTTTCCGGTCTACCCCCAGAACGTGAAGTTGAATTCTTAATTGATCTTGAACCTGGTACAAAGCCCATTTCTAAAACCCCATATCGAATGGCTCTTATTGAACTCCAGGTGTTAAAGGTCCAACTACAAGAATTATTGGACATCGGTTTCATTCGTCCTAGTACATCTCATTGGGGTGTTCCTGTTTTATTTGTAAAGAAGAAACACGGGAGTATGCGACTTTTTATTGACTATCGGGAATTAAATCATGTCACCATCAAGAATAGGTATCCGCTATCTCGTATTGATGACCTGTTTGACCAGTTGTAAGGAGCATATTTTTTTTCAAAGATCAATCTTTATTCTGGATATCATCAGCTGAAGATTAGAATTGAGGATATTCTAAAGACTTCCTTCAGAACTCGGTACGGGCATTATAAATTCTTAGTCATGTCTTTTGGATTGACTAATGCTCCTGTAACTTTCATGGATATGATGAACCGGATATTTAAGGAATATTTGGATCAGTTCGTTGTTGTCTTTATTGATGACATCCTCATATATTCCAAAAGCCGTGAAGATCATGAGCACCATTTGAAGTTGGTACTCCAAAGGCTTCGTAAAAACAAGCTATATGCCAAGTTGAAGAAATGCGAGTTTTGGCTTGAGGAAGTAGCATTCCTTGGGCACGTGGTGTCGAAACATGGAGTATCTGTTGATCCGGCGAAAATTGAAGCAATACATTGTTGGGAGCAACTGAAGTCGGTGACTGAAGTACGTAGCTTTTTGGGCTTAGCTGGTTATTATCGGAGATTCGTGGAAGGATTTTCTCGAATCGCTACTCCGTTAACTCAGCTGACTCGGAAAGATACAAAATTTGTATGGAGCGAGGAATGCGAAAAGAGTTTCCAAGAGCTTAAGAGGAGACTCATTTCGGCACCTGATCTGACAATACCATCTGGTTCGGATGGATTTTTTATCTACAGCGATGCTTCAGGCAAAGGGTTAGGATGTGTTCTCATGCAACGTGGGAAAGTTATAGCCTATGCCTCGCGACAACTTAAAGAGTATGAGAGGAATTATCCTACTCATGATTTAGAGTTGGCAGCAGTCGTTTTCGCGCTAAAGATCTGGAGGCACTATCTATATGGGGAGAAAGTGGAGATATATTCAGACCATAAAAGCCTCAAATTTTTCTTCACCCAAAAGGAACTCAACATGCAGCAACGACGTTGGCTCGAGCTGCTAAAAGATTATGACCACACCATTCAATACCATCCTGAAAAAGCAAACGTGGTAGCTGGCGCATTGAGTAGAAGATCATATGCAGGAACGAGTGCGATGATGTCAAATATACGCATAGAACCAACTTTAATCGATAAAGTTAAAGTTTCTCAAGCCACAAACCAAGAGCTGATGCGTATAAAGAAAAAAGTACAAGAAGGTGCTATTCTAGAAGCAAGAATCGATGAAGAAGGAATACTTCGAGTCCACTCCAGACTTTGTGTTCCTAACGACTATGATTTGAAGAACAAGATACACCATTTGCAATCCATCCTGGAAGTACCAAAATGTATCGTGATCTTCAAACATACATTTTGGTGGAACAATATGAAGAGAGAGATTACAAATTTTATCTCAAGGTGTTTAACTTGTCAACGTGTGAAGGCGGAGCATCAAGTGCCTAAGGGTCCATTGCAACCACTTGAGATTCTAAAATGGAAGTGGGAACAGATTACCATGGATTTCGTTACGGGTCTTTCCACGGTTTTTCAAGGCATAAATGCTATTTGGGTTATTATTGATAGATTAATCAAGTCTGCTCATTTCTTGCCGATACGGGAGACTTATTCCCTTGAACGTCTTGCTCATATGTATATAAATGAGATTATGAGATTGCATGGCATGCCAGTATCCATAGTTTCAGATCGTGACCCAAGATTCACTTCACGATTTTGGGTTAGTTTGCAAAAAGCTATGGGCACGAATTTACAATTCAGTTCGGCATACCATCCTCAAACGGACGGACAATCAGAGAGGACTATTCAAACTCTTGAAGATCTATTAAGACTCTGTGTCCTAGACTTCAAAGGGAGTTGGGATAAAGATTTACCTTTAGTGGAATTCTCCTACAACAACAGTTATCAGGCACATATATGTATGGCTTCATTCGAAGCATTATACGGACGAAAGTGTCGCTCTCCAGTATGTTGGGATGAGGTGGGTGAAGTAACATTGTTGAGACCAGAGTTGGTACATATGACTACAGAAAAGATCTAAATGATTCGACAACGTATACAAACGACACAGGATCAACAAAAGAGTTATGCGGATCTTCATCGAAAGGACGTGGAATTTAGTATTGGGGATCATTTATTGTTACGTGTGGCTCCATGGAAGGGAGTTACAAGATTTGGGAAGAGAGAAAAGCTCAATCCACGATTTATTGGTCCATTTCAGATTCTTGACCGAGTAGGAAATGTGGCCTATAGACTCACATTACCTCCAAGTATGTCTCGTGTTCATAATGTTTTTCATATATCTATGATACGTAAATATGTGAAAGACCCAAACCACGTTATTGAGTTAGAACCGGACGAGATAGCCGAAGACTTAACGTATGAAGAGGTACCTATCAAGATCTTGGATAGGAAGGAGCATGTCCTACGCACAAAGTCAAAGTTTTGTGGAGAAACCATGATATTGAAGAAATGACCTAGGAGTTGGAAATAGAAATGAAAGCGAGGTATCCTCACCTTTTCGAAACAACAGGTACGTACGTCAATTTCGAGGATGAAATTTCATAAGGAGGGGAGGTTGTAAGACCCCAACTTATTATAAATAAAATTGAATTTTCTCAATTTATTATTTTGAAATAGTAAGGGTTGATTTGATTAATGTGGTTAGTTATGGGTAAAATGCGCAAATATTTTAAATAAGCAAGTGGTTATAAAATATTCATTGCTGTCAGAGAATATTCGTTTGGTCGTAGAATATTCTTGTTGTCAGGAAATATTCGTACAACGGTGCAGCCTTGTATGGGCCCCATAACGGAAAGCGATTGGATGAAGAAAACGACAAGTATAAGTTATTTATAAATAACGGCGTAGTTGTTACCGTTAATACTGTTGAAATACCCGGTGGTTAAAACACAGTAGCACACAGTATTACACCAATTATTGATTCTTACGTAAGAAGGCACTACACAATAATTGTTACAGTAGTTACTGTTCAATATTTTATTTTATTGATTCAATAATTGCTACGTTGATATTTTATATTATAGTTGTTTCAATAATTGTCACTACACGGTATTTTTCATTATCAAATCAATAATTCATATTATTTGAATAATATTATTAGTTAACATTATTGGGAATGTCTAGAAAGTTCTGTTTAAGGAGATGTTTGGTCACCTAATTGCTTGCCAGTAAGGAGAAATCCTTATTGGAAAGCCCCCTCTTTCCTAGGAACGACCTGGCTGTCGATATTGTGATTTTGTAATATTATTTGTGAATAATTAATTATTGATTTATATGATAAGAAAAATATTCATTTTATGTGGATATAGATGGAGAAAATTTTTAATGTGACAATTGTTGAAAATTGATATTTTATCTTTTCTGATAAAATAATTTATTTAAATATATTATTATATTTTAATAATATAATAATGGTGATACTTTTACAATGAATGTGGGGTATATGAATAAATAAGGAGGAAGAGTATTTTCGTCATTAAAAATTATTTAAAACATGTTAAACATGTTTGTGGGCTCATTTCTTGACTGAAATTTGATTATAACTTGTAAAATCGCCCAATTGTGGATTTCAGTCAATTTCTGTTTGGAATTTAGAAAAACTTTCTTCTGTAAAGTTGTAGAGAATGGAATTTCCTATGGAAAGGACATAAGGTTCAATTATTGAAGTATTTTTGAACTTGGACTGTTTAAAGTACGAATCTTTATTATTTGTTCTATTGTTTCACTGGATTCGTTTTCTTTGAAATATTTTTCATCATCCTCAGTCCTAAATGATGATATTACTGAATATCTTTGGCCTGTAGTGCAAAGATGATTGATTTTCTTATGAAGATATTTGCAAAAATGTACAGGTGTTGAGATGAACATGACCAACTGATGAATATCTTTGCCCTATAGTACAAAGATGAATATTTGATTCAAGATGAATATTGATTGATGTTACAGGGATAAGATAATGATGATGGACTTTTAAATTCATAGATTATAGTAGATTTCATTCTCTACATAACTCATCTATGAATTATTATTTTCGCTGCGAATATTGATCTGAAATTTGTTGTCTATTGTATTTAATCAGGTTTTTCCCTATTGAAGACTAACGATAATTTGTTCTATATTATCTTAGTCAAAATATTCTTTACTGGGCTAGTTGCGCTCACCCTTTTTCTTTTTGTTTCATTTTTCTCCTCAAGAGCCGAGAATGTAGCGAGTACTAGTCGGGGTGTGGAATGATGGTTCTAGAAGTTGTTTAGTAGTCTTCACTATTTTATAAAATAGTATATCAATAATTGTAATGAGGACTTATTTGAGTGTTGATATTGTCTAGAAGATAATATTTGTATTTAAACTTACAGTTTATGTGTTGTTGTATTTTGGGCGACAATTGTATTAATAAAGTTGTAGTTGTTTCCCTACCATGTTATTGACGACTCAAAATGGGTGATGTATACCTATTTTGGGGGCGTCACACTGTGAATAGTACTCTGGCATAAAAAAGTTAAAATTTATCAAGAATGTTCAGAATAATAATTCCATGAAAAGATACTGGATGAAACGCAAATTTTAAGAATATTCTACTAATTTCATGGACTATAGATGCCAAAACTTTAACAAAATGAGTGTAGAATTCAGAATCTGAAATGAAATAATATTACTTACATACTACAAAGTATGGAAGAACATATTATTTCTTACGAATACTGAACAAAAATAATATTCATTACCTTAAAAAGAAAAGTATTCCGACTGGTAGGGCAGGAATATTCTTAAAGAAAACTTGTATAATTTTCTACACTCAAAGCTTCCTAGAACTCGAAAGAAATACACTCAATATTATAGAAGAAGAATTCTCTAATTCTAGTGTGATTTTCAATTCTAAACTAAGCATTCTATTTATAGGAGAATGGAAATGATACTATTTGGAAAAAATCACGGACGTGTAGTGGTAAATTTTCACGGGCATACGAATCGGCTAAAATTATTTTCTGAATTTAGTATGCAAACACTATACAAACACTATGAAAATACTATGCATAATAAAATATAATATATTTTATTTTTCATAAAAACAAAATATTTAATATATATATATATATATTGTCATCAATTATTGATTTAATAATATAAAATATTGTGACATTAATAGAATTAATAACGTGAGATACTATGTAGTAATTACTGTAGCAATAATTGAATAAAACTGAGTGACTTCTCACGTAAGCATCAATAATCAATAATGTATGCTACTATGCAACCACGCGTATTACTGTACTTTTATCACTGGGTATTCCAATAATTAACGGTGAAACTTTCGCCGTTATTTTTATAAAAAGATATATTTGTTGTTTTTTAACTCCGACAATAATTCCGTTGTGGGGTCCACCAATTATTGTGCCGTCGTACAAATATTCCCTATTAAAACGAATATTCCTCGACCAATCGAATATTTTATAACAACTTGCATACTTTACAAAATTTATAAATATAACCCACAACTATAACACTATATCAAATCCACACCATAATATTCAAATTTTGAGAAAAAATTAATCTTTATTTATGAAAGTTGGGGTCTTACAATTGTCATTCTATTCCTTATTAATATGTGGGAATAACCTGTCTACGCGGACTACCACATACCTGGTGAATAACCATTCGTATTTATTCTTTATTAAATTATGGAAATGACCTGTCTACACGGTTTATCGCATGACAGGTGAAAATCCATTTGCAGTTTCGTATATTTCTTCATACTCATATGAGATATCATTTTTTTATACTCGTCAATGGATATCGTTTCTTTCATATTTCCTCTGTCATGGTACGAAATTATTGTTTGTTTCCATAACCTTATTATTAAATGGTAAAAATCCCTGAAATTAGTAGAATATCCTTGAGTTTTGCACTTCATCTAGTATCGTTTCATTGAAATATTTGTCTAAACCTTCTTATTAAATTTTAACATTTTCATTCGAGGTACTATTCACTTGGGGTACTATTCATTCGAGGTACTATTCACGACAAAGTTTATTTCTTTTCTGTCTAAATTATTTTTTATACATGAATATCATTCTTGAATTTTACTCCATAATTAGTTATCATGTTGACAATTTGGACATTCTTGAACTCTGGATAAATTGAATTATAAATCTTTAATATTTATCTTTGATCTCACTTGATTCATTCTTTATATCATTGTCATCATCCTTACGCTTATATTGCGGTGAAAGTCATTTTTGGCCTGTAGTGAAAATATGAACTGTTGATTGGTATGATTATGACCAGGAATTATGTATTGGTATAATCATGACCTTTAATGTTACAGATAAAGGTTTGTGGTGAAAGTCCTCTTTGGCCCGTAGTGCATAGATGGACAGGTTTTTGGCATGATCATGACCGCTGGTGATGCAAACAGTTATCTTTGGCCCATATTGCATAGATAATTAGTTGATTGGAAATAATTATTGATTGGTGTTATAGGGATAAAATAGTAATGATAGACTTTTAAATCATAAAATATAGTAGACATCATGCTTTACTTGACTCTTCTAATGGATTGTTATTTCCGTTGCAATTGTTGATCTAAAACTTGTTGTCTATTGTATTCTATCATGTTTTTCCCTGTTGAAGATGTTGGGTAAATTCTATATACGTTCTACACGCAAGTGTACGTGGTCAACAAGTAATATGATAGTAAGAAAAGTATCGTTCCCACATAGACTAGTATAAAATTTAATCTAACAATTACCAGTTTTATATTATTTCAATTTTATTAAACTACTCAAATTAATGATTATAATTAATAAAAACTAAGAAACTAAAAATTAAAACCAATCAACACAAATTATTAACTGTAATTTCAAGCAAATAATGGAGAATTATGCTTACAATTTCACTTTGATTATCACACCTTTTTCTAGTTTAACTTACTCTCTCAGTTTATTAATCAAAAACACTCAAATAGAATTAGTCATCTCCCAATGCACTAACACCGTATTAACTTAAATCCACAAATTTGATAGAATTAAGTCAAACACCCTAATTAACTAATTCACTATATCTCTATGTGAATTAAAATCAAAGAAGGTTTAAATCTCAAGTTCTTTAGGCGATTACATGCGATTTTAGCTATATCTCTATCCTAAACATTCATCAAGATTCTATCAAAACACAGAATTAAAGAACACATGCTATTGTAATTAGGTCTAGATTCATACATCATCTCTCGAATCCATACAAATCCACATAAAATTGGTGATCAAGCAATTCATAAATTAAAGTACAAATCATAATAGATAAACTGAATTAATAGTATTATTAAACTAAAATTAAGGCATGACAATCATCATTCAACACTAAAGATCCATTGCAAGCCTAAAAAGTAATTTAGTTCATCATAAACGAATTAAATACTGAAAAGATAGAGAAATTCATCATCCCAATTAATATATTTGAATTGAAAGACAAAGAATAGTAAAACACCACCCTTATCCTCGCCCCAATCTGCAATCTTTGTGATCTTGACTTTCAACTCTGTTCCTCCAATGTTCTTCATGAAATTAGGGCTCCAAGTGTGATTAATTGATTATTGTAATTGATGTCTCTGTTATGTTATGTTATATCCCAACATAAGTTATGTAAAACACTGATAAAACAACGCCCAACATAGTCTCAATCCATGCCAAAGTATTCCATCCACGCCGTTGCAAAGTTCAAATCATATCAGAAGTCTTTCTCTCTCTCCCTATACCCCCGCCCCGACGGGGGTTTTACACTAGCAAGATCCTGCCTTGGTGGGGGGTGCTACTATTTTTTGCTCTTGTACCCCCGCTCCCGCTGGGGTTTTCTTCACTTAATACCCACCCCGGTGGGGGGTGTTTCTGCAGAATTGCTAATTTTTAGCCTTTTTCATGCTAAGTCTCGCCATAATGCCGCCAATATGCTACCATAACCACGTCATGCAACCTAAACACAAAATAAAACAAAAGCAAGTAAAACTGCATAGAAATAGACAGGATCACACTGTTTAAGTCCATATAATAAGCCAATTCGTAGGTATAAAACCCACTCGTGAAACTCCCCCAAACTTAAATTGTGCTAGTCCTCGAGCATAACACAATATGTAATGCAATGCAATGCAGCTAAATCTACATGCCTACGAATCCAGCAGTAAGACCGAGACAAGTCTATTCAATCAACCTTAGAGAAATCATGTAAACATGATAGCAAGTCATATCAAGGCAAATTAATAACTTCCCAGTCAATCAACAAATCTCAAATTGTTCTAACTGATATAGTGCGTGTGTGCTCAGCAACCATGCTAACTGATAATGAATCAAATATAACACATAATAAGTCTGTTTGAAGGACTCAAATAGTGTACACTCAAGAAATCCAAAAATAGTCTAGATCCAACTAAAATAAAATAGTTACCACTATCGAGGGTCAAAACGGGGTACTTATGCTTTATTTTTCATTTACGGGAGCTTTTTGCTCTTTTACCCATTTTTTCACTTTTTATTTTCCTCATGGTTGTGCAATTTCTAATTCCCTTTGGCTTTTCAATGCTACCTTAGCGAGCTTTAGACCAACGACTCCCAAACCATTAAGGCCTTAGGGCGCTAGGTGTAAAGACATCCCCTCGGGCTTACTTACTCAAGTAACAAAGGCCACAGAACTAGACTAACCACGGTGTTTTTTTATAGATTATGTACCCCAATTTTTCCCCCAAACTTAGGTTCTTGCCTAATCTTAACCATCATTGCCTATTCATGTCTTTCTTTCATTCAAACTAGCATTATCCTCTAGAGTTCCATTATGTATCAATTTAGACTCAATCAGTCAGCAAAGTTGTTCTTAATGTGCTATCTTTTTTATACCAGTTTCAAACATAATAAAAGATTCAATTCATGATAGGAAATCACATCAAAGCCTTAATAGTCAAAACTATACTTGTCTATGCAATTCCAATCTCATCATTGGCCAAAACAGACTGTAATTATCTAACAGCTGGACACATGCAAATATGAACTAAACACAATATAAACACACAAAAAACTAACTACTATTTTTGAGATTGTTCAATTTTTTAGTTTTTTTTAATTATGAAAAGAACAAGAAACTAATTACCTTAACTATTAAAGTAAACTACTATGCAAATTTAAACTACATGCAATTACATGAATGCAAACATACATGATATAAACTAAACATGAAAAATAACTAAACTAACATATGCAGACTAACATACATATCAAAAAAAAAATTAATACTAACTCCCCCAAACTACAATGTCCTCATTGTAAATATAGAGCAATAAAATAACAAAGGACTTCCATGTATCATGTTAAGCTTGTGGTGGTGATGGTGGTGATGGTGGACTTGGAACAAAAACTCTGTTCTCCTCCGTGTCTGAATCGGATGGAGGGTACTGTGGCATAGGATCAGGCGTCTGGTACTGAAACTGAGTGGCATCGACTGGATTTAGACTCTGTAGTGTCGTATTCAACGAGTCAAAGGATTTGTCCATGGCATTGAACATATTGTCCTACCTAGCCACCAATCGCTTCATCTGTCGGTTAGCTTCTTTGTCACGATCGTCAATATGGTACTGGAGACTACAGAATAGATTACTGAACATGAACTTGCCCGACCTGCTACTCCCAGCAGTCTCATCATCTCCTACGACCTTATCATCTCGAAACTCCTCATCCTCCGAGGTGACCTCAGCCTCTTCTTCTTCCTCAAAAGTCGTAAGAAATATAAAATCGACACCTCGTGGGTAAGACTCCCCTCCAGGCCATACTAAATATCGAGCTATCATTTTGTGGTTTAATAGCTGAAGGGTCTACTGCATAGGTTCGTCACCTAACCAACGCACACCAGAATGCCAACACAACCCACATATGAGTGATGGGTGCGGCAGCCCGCCTGAGAATGGCCCACGCAGACAACGGCGGATAGAAAAGCTGATGATGGACCCAATATCGATGTCGAAGTCCCTCACGATGGCATATATTAGCAACACCTTTTCCCTTGTCACCTTGCTGGTATGCGTCGAAGGAAATAGCTTTGCACATAAAAATGTATCCCATATCTTCCCATACAAACTAAGGTCTTTGCTTAGGAAAATTGTGCCACCTTTTCGTCCTTTGACCCACACTATGCTCAGTTTAGATATCTCAGTAAAAATTTAGTCGGGATTACTTTTAGGAAGCTGAGTATACTGGTATATGGCAAGGGCTCGCAAGCTGTAGTACTCGTTGATGGCATCTGGACTGAATGGAACCTGTTTACCCCTCACAAATGCCCTGTATGGCACCCTATCCTGAACATTGGCATAGAATTCTTTCGCCACATTTACTATCCCTGGGTCAGGATCATTTGTGAGCATCTCCAAACCCTGCTTATGTATTTTTTGACGCATCTGTCCATCAAAAGAATCTGGTGCCAATCTCCGCTCAGGAGTTAGTGCTTTGGGCATTAAGTAGTCGTATTTGTCAACGGTGTTGGCACTTATGAACTTTTGTTTGTTGAAGGCACGTGTAGGTGGTGAAGAACCTGAACCTTCGCCTCTTTGGCGCTTCGATGGTGTCTTAGGTGCCATGTTAGTTAATTGCAGTCATAATTTCCCCCCAAACATGTTTTGGACAAAAACTCGAACAGGTGGTGTGTACAACTAACAATACCCCCCAAATTTGAATAATTGAACCCAACTTTGCAAAGAACTTGATACAAATAACTTACCCACTAATTTTCCTACTATTGACAATGTTGGTGCAGTGGGTGTTATCCCAATTAATGTTAAATGCAGTAGTGTGATGACTGAAATCCAATAATTATGAATCAACTGATGTCAAACTACTTACCCACACTGATTGGCCAATTGAATGACGATACTGCCAAGATTGTATGTCCAAATTTGAACTTTCCCTTTTGCCTTTCTTCTACAGAACCGAATGATGGCAAACCCTAGATTTTGGGTAGTGAAATCCAAAAATTAGTGTGTAATGGTTAATTTTAGGGTTTGTGTATATATATAGAGTAGGAGATATGCTCGAATTTGTAGGAGACTGAGGGGGATGAGTGTTGTCGTTGGTGAATTCGTGGGGTTGAGAATTGGTTATGATCGGTTAAAGAGAATAGAAGTGGAGAAATTAGATGAAATCCTATTCTACAGGCTTTTAAAAAAAATTCAACTTCCTGTATCCCCACCGGGGCGGGGGGTGTTTTCTCTATAAAGGCCTACCGGGGCGGGCATATCTAGAAACCCCCCCCCCCCGTTGGGACGGGCATGTCAGGCTGTAAAATCCCCCACCGTGGCGGGGGTCCCTTTTTTGTACAACTTCAAATTTTACACTTCTTTTCCCCGTATGCTTGACCAATGGCATCCTAAGTACATGAAATTCATTATAAACTAAATATAAGATAACATCATGGAGCATGAGAAAGAACAATGAAAATTACTTAAAATCATTAACTAACTAGCTAGCTATCGTACCGAAATAAACTAAGCGTTACTAGAATTACGAACTAAACTACAAATTAAATAACATAACACAAAAATACTATAAATGGAAAGAAAATTGGGTTGCCTCCTAATGAGAACTTGTTTTTGAGTCTTTTAGCCTGACTACTCCCTATTCATGGCACATCGACAAGTGTTATCGCGGTGGTATCGTGGTCGATGTCGCCACCTCAATAATGCTTTAACCGCTACCCGTAGACTTTAAATGTCTCAAACGGATTTCTACTGTATAGTTCAACGATGCCATGTGGGAAAACAGTCTTGATAGTGAATGGCCCTGACCATCGAGATTTGAGCTTTTCGGGGAACAATTTTAGTCATGAGTTGAACAGTAACACAGATTGTCCCGGTTTGAACTTTGTATGTATAATCTTTTGTTCGTGTCACTTCTTGACTTTTTCTTTGTACAGTTTTGAGTTCTCATATGCTTGCAGTCAAAATTCATCGAGTTCATTCAATTGGAATAATCTCCTCTCTCCTGTAGCTGTTTGATCAAAGTTGAGTTTTTGGATGGCCCAGTATGCCTTATGATGTAATTCCACTGGAAGGTGACACAGTTTCCCATAGACTAACTGATATGGAGACATCCCTATTGGTGTCTTATATGCTGTCCTATAAGCCCATAACGCGTCATCTAACTTTAGAGACCAATCTTTTCTGCTCGAATTCATCACTTTCTCTAAAATTCTCTTCACCTTTCTGTTGGAAACCTCAGCTTGTCCACTCGTTTGGGGGTGATACGCTATTGCAGCCCTATGATTGACCCTGTACTTCGCCAAGAGAGCTATAAATGACCTATTGTAGAAGTGACTTCCCCCGTCACTTATGATTGCTCTGGCGTGCCAAACCTCATACAGATATTCTTCTGTAGAAATTTTAGAACTACCTTGGCATCATTTGTAGGGAGTGTTATGACTTCAACCCACTTTGATACGTAATCCACAGCTAGTAGAATGTACAGGTCGTTGAATGAGGGCTGAAAAGGTCCCATGAAGTCCTTCCCCCATACATCAAAAACCTTGACTTCTATGATCGTGTTGAGCGGCATCTCATTCCTTTTTGATATATTGCCCACCATTTGGCATCTATCGCAGTTTTTCACGAATAAGTGGGCATCCTTGAACATAGAGGCCAATAGAATCCTGCCTGAAGTACCTTGGCCACTGTCCGCTCACTCCTATAGTGTCCCCCATACGCAGATGAATGACATTCATGCAGAATATTTTTCACTTCGTTGTAAGGCACACATATACGGATCTTTTTATCTGCACACTTTCTAAATAGATATGCTTCGTCCCACATGTACCACTTGACATCTTGTAGGAACTTTCTTTTTGCTGTCATATCAAATCATAGGGAAGGATATTGCTCACCAAGTAATTAGCAAAATCTACATACCATGGAAACTCAAAGTTTACTCCAAATAGTTGCTTATTTGGAAATGACTCATTGATCAAACATTTATCTGTCCCATCCTTATCCGAATTTTCCGGTCTCGAAAAATGATCCGCCACTTGATTTTTGGTCCCCTTCCTATCCTTTATTTCTAAGTCAAATTCCTTGAGGAGTTGAATCCATCTAATGAGATAACGAATCGTCGAGTGACACGAATCACCGATTGATCCGTGTATACCACCACCTTTATTCATATCAAATAAGATCTAAATTTGTCAAAGGCGTATACTACTGCAAGTAATTCCTTCTCGATAGTTGTATAGTTCAATTAAGCATATGTGATGGTTTTACTTGCATAGTATATGGCATGGAATATCTTCTCTCGGTGTTGACCCAAAATATCCCCTACTGCGTAGTCGCTAGGATCGCATATTAACTCGAAATGCATTGTCCAATTCGGTGCTACGATCACGGGAGTTGTAGTTAATCACTTTTTCCACTGCTCAAACGCTGACACGCATTCTTCATCAAAACTAAAAACTGTATCTTTCTCTAATAGACTGTATAAATGTTTAGCAATCTTTGAGAAATCCTTAATGAACCATCAGTAGAATCTGGGGTGTCCAAGAAAGCTGCGGATTCCCTTCACTGTAGTCGGCAGTGGAAGATTCTCGATTGTGTCCAGCTTTGCCCTATCAACTTCTAAACCCTTTACAGAGACCTTGTGCCACAAGAATAATTTCTTCATCAACCATAAAGTGGCACTTCTCCCAGTTTAGCACCAAGTTAGTTTCCACATATCATTTTAGAACCATGACTAGATTTTTAAGACACGCATCAAAAGTATTTCCATAGACTAAGAAGTCATCCATGAAAACTTCGACATTCCTCTCCACCATGTCTGAAAAGATGGCCATAATACATCTTTGGAAAGTCGTCGGTGCGTTACACAACCAAAAAGGAATCCCCCTGAATACAAAGGTGCTGTATGGGCACATGACGGTGGTCTTTTATTGATCCTCCGAAGCTATGACTATCTGGTTGTACCCTGAATATCCATCCAGCAAACAGTAGTATTCATGCCTAGCCAACCGGTCCAACATCTGATCGATAAAGGGTAAAGGAAAGTGGTCCTTCCGAGTTGCCTTATTTAACTTCCTGTAATCCATGCAAAATCTCCATCCGGTCACTTTCCTGGTCGGAATCAGTTCATTGTCATCGTTCATTACTACTGTTATTCCACCCTTTTTCGGAACACATTGAATTGGAATTACCCATGTACTGTCTGAAATTGTGTATATTATTCCTGCATCCAACCAATTTAAAATTTCTTTCTTTACCACTTCTTTCATTATCAAATTTAATCTTCTCTGTTGCTCCACTATTGGCTTTGAGTCCTCTTCCAAGAGAATCTTGTGCATGCAAAAAGAATGGCTTATTCCTTTATGTCGGCAATTGTCCATCCTATCGCAGACTTGTATTTTCTTAGAATCCTCAGTAATTTACTTTCCTGCAATTCATTACGTGCAAATAAAATAATAACAGGTAAAGTATACGAATTACTCAAATATGCATACCTGAGGTGTTTAGGAAGAGGCTTAAGCTCAAGAGTGGGTGGCTCCTCAAGTGAAGGTTTCATTCTTCCCAAAGCTTTTTCTTCTGTGTGTAGTGGCTCGAATGGTACCTTGAACCTGCTAACTCTAGACAAAGAATCCAACATATGCAAGTAGTCAATAAACTCTGGATCATCCAAGTTCTCATCCCCCATTAAAGTATTTTTCAATGGATCCCTGACTAAACCTTTAACCAAGTCTTCATTAACTATTTTGTCAATCACATCCAACCGAAAACACTCTTGCTCGTCTATAGGGAACCTCATGGCTTTGAACATGTTAAATTTAACTTCTTGGTCTTGTACTTCCATAGTTAATTCCCCTTTCTAAACATCGATGAGAGTCCTACCCGTTGCCAAAAATGGACTCCCTAAGATGATTGAGATATTTCTGTCCTCTTCGTAATCCAAAATTATAAAATATATCAAAAAAATAAACTTATCCACCTTAACTAAAATATCTTCCAAAATCCCTCTGGGATAAGTTACCGATCTATCCGCTAACTGCAGTGATAAGTTTGTAGGCTTTAGAGCTGGCAAACCCAATTGAGTATAAACTGAACAAGGCAAGAGGTTCACACTCGCCCCCAAATCACACAAACACTTGTTGAAGGTCATGTTCCCGATTGTGCAAGGAATAGTGAAACTCCCCGGGTCCTTCAACTTCATAGGCAACTTTCTCAATAAAATTGCACTGCATTCCTCCGTTAAAGCCACAGTCTCGTAATCATCTAACTTCTTCTTCCTTGACAGAATACCCTTCATGAATTTAGTGTAACTAGGCATTTGCTCTAGGGCTTCTGCAAAAGGAATGTTAATTAGAAGTTTCTTAAAAACTTCCAAAAACTTCAAGGATTGCTTATCCAATTTCTGTTTCTAAACTCTCTGCTGAAATGGTGGTGGAGGATACACAATGGGCTCAACATCTGTCTTACTCTGGTTCACTTACGTGTCCTCACCCTGTTTCTCTTCAACCACTTTGTCTTCACCTTGTTTACCATCTTTCTTTGCTGAATTTTCCACTTCTCAAAGTGATTGCTTGACACTGTTCATGATTCCCCTTCTGATTTTTCTCAGTGTCACTAGGTAAAGTCCCTTGAGGCCTATTATTAAGTGCCAACGCAAGCTGTCCCATCTGATTTTCTAAGTTTTTGATAACCACTACTTTTGTTTTCATTGCCGCCTCGTTACTAGATATGTACTTCAACAACAACTCTTCTAAATATGTTTGTTTCTCTTGACGCAGAGCTGCTTGTTAATGCTGATTTTGAAACCCTGAGGGATAAGATGGTCGTGGAGCCTGCTGATTTTGATTATTACTCCATCAAAAATTGGGATGATTCCTATTCCCCGGATTATAGGCATTCTGATACATATTCTGCGGAATTCTATTGTAGCTGCCCATAAACTGTACCGCTGATGGGTTAATAGAATACTGTTCTGTAGGATGTTCCCCCACACACAACTCACAAACAAAAGTAACATATTGTGTCTGTGCACCTGTAAGAGCATCCATTTTCTTAGACAAGGCTGAAATCTGTGCCACTAACGTTGTTACCCCATCTACTTCTAACACCCCAGCTACCTTAGGCTGTGTCATTCTCGTTGTAGGCCACTGGTAGTTGTTAGCCGCCATCATCTCTATCAGATTGTATGCCTCATCATAACTCTTGGTCATGAAAGCTCCACCAGAAGTTGTGTCTATACTAGTCCTGAGATTCCTACTCAACCCATTGTGGAAAGTGTTCATCTGCAGCCATTTGGGTAGTCCATGATGTGGGTACTTCCTACGTAGTTTCTTGTACCTTTCCCATGCTTCGTACAATAACTCCCTATGCTGCTGCTCAAACATAGTAACCTCGTTCCTCATCTTCGCAGTCTTTGTTAATGGAAAAAACTTGGCCAAAAATTTCTGAGCCAGGTAGTCCTATGTTGTAATCGACCCTGGAGGTAATGAGTGTAACCAACTTTTTGCCTTGTCCCACAGTGTGAACAGAAATAAGCGAAGTTTGACTGCATCATCTAACACTCCGTTGTATCTAAAAGTATTTCAAATTTCTAGAAAGCTGACTAAGTGCTCATTCAGATCGTCGTTGGCTAATTCCCCAAACTGCACTGATTTCTGTATCATTTGTATGGTCCCAGGCTTGATCTCAAAATTATTCGCAGCTATTGCAAGCCTAGTGATACTCGATTGAAGCTCAGTCACCCTGGGAGTAGCATAATCCCTTAGAGCTTTCTGATCCTTTGCATCCATTGTTTCTTCCTGTTTATCAAAGCTCTCTCTGTTTTTTCTAATCCACTTACTCAACCTCTGAAACCGTCGTTCGATGTTGTCCTCGAAAGGAAGCAAGTCTGGATTCTTAGACCAAGTTTGCATACACTAATTAAACTGATATTGAAAAAAAATACTATAATCAAAACTAGTCCCCGACAGCTGCGCCAAAAACTTGTTGGGTAAATTCTATATATGCTCTACACTCAAGTATACGTGGTCAAAAAGTAATATATTAGTAAGAAAAGTATTGTTCCCACAGAGACTAGTATGAAATTTAATCTAACAATTAACAGTTTTATATTATTTCAATTTTATTAAACTACTCAAATTAATGATTATAGTTAATAAAAACTAAGAAACTAAAAATTAAAACCAATCAACACAAATTATTAACCGTAATTTCAAGCAAATAATGGAGAATTAGGCTTACAATTTCACTTTAAGTTTCACTCTGATTTTTACACCTTTTTCCAGTTTAACTTGCTCTCTCAGTTTATTAATCAAGAACACTCCAATAGAATTAGCCATCTCTCGATGCACTAACACCGTATTAACTTAAATCCATAAATTTGATAGAATTAAGACAAACACCCTAATTAAGTAATTCACTATATCTCTAGGTGAATTAAAATCAAAGAAGGTTTAAATCTCAAGTTCGTTACGCGATTACATGCGATATTAGGTATATCTCTATCCTAAACATTCATCAAGATTCTATTAAACCACAGAATTCAAGAACACACGTTATTGTAATTAGGTCTAGATTTGTACATCATCTCTGGAATCCATACAAATCCACATAAAATCGGTGATCAAGCAATTCATAAATTAAAGTACAAATCACAATAGATAAATTGAATTGATAGTATTATTAAACTGAAATTAAGGCATGACAATCATCATTCAACACTAAAGATCCATTGCAAGCTTAAAAAGTAATTTAGTTCATCATAAACGAATTAAATACTAAAAAGATAGAGAAATTCATCATCCCAATTACAATATTTGAATTAAAAGACAAAGAATAGTAAAACACCACCCATATCCTCGCTCCAATCTACAATCTTCGTGATCTTGACCTTGAACTTTGTTCCTCTAATGTTCGTCAGGAAATTAGGGCTCCAAGTTTGATTGATTGATTATTGTAATTGATGTCTTTGTTATGTTTTGTTATATTCCAGCATAAGTCATGTAAAACACTGATAAAACAACGCCCAACAAAGTCCCAATCCATGCCAAAGTATTTCATCCACGCTACTGCAAAGTTCCAATCATATCAGAAGTCTTTTTCTCTCTCCCCGTACCCCCCACCCTAGCGGGAGTTTTATACTAGCAAGGGACCGCCCCGGTGGGGGGTGCTACTATTTTTGGCTCATGTACCACGCCCTGGCAGGGTTTTTCTTCACTATAATGCCCCCCCCCGACGGGGGGTGTTTTTGTAGAATTGCTGATTTTTAACCTTTTGCATGCCAAGTCTCGCCATAATGCTACCAATATGCCACCATAACCACGTCATGCAACGTAAACAAAAAAAACAAAAACAAGTAAAACCGCACAGAAATAGACAGGATCACACTGTTTAAGTCCATATCAGAAGTCGATTCGTAGGTATAAAACTCACTCATCAGAAGACTAAGGATAATTTATTCTACATTATCTTAGTCATAATATTCTTTACTGGGCTAGTTGAGCTCACCCTTTTCTTTTGTTGTTCTCTTCAGGAAATGAGAATATAGATGGGACTAGTCAGGGAATGGAGTGACGGTCCGAGATAGTCACTATAGCACTCTTCATTATGTTGTAAAATAGTGTGACAATAATTATAATGAAGTTTTAATTTGATAATGGATATTGTCATATTATGTACGATGCAATATTTGTATTCAAACTCACAGCTTATGTGTTGTCGTATTTTGCACGACTGTTGTATAAATGAAGTTTGTATTTTAATTTATACTATGTATTTTAACGACTCAAAATGGTTTGTGTGGACCTATTTTTGGGGCGTCACAACCGCCATGAGTATATAACCTGGGGGGAGGTCGGTGGGTTCAAAAGTTCTTTCATTTCTTGTTAGAATTTTTCTACTCATGTCTAGCTTAAGTTAGAGCTACCTCTAGAGACCACCTCACATCTATTTCTAGCTATTTCTTCCTCCATAGTTCGTGCGAAGTTTCATATGAATTTTTATGTGCACGATAAACTCTATCTATCCGTTAGAGTTATATTTTTTTTATAAAAAATTTATTTTAGTACTATAGCTATTCTAAATTATAAGATTATTGTTGAATTTTGAAAATTAATTAAAACATTTTTAAACTTAAAATTAAGATGATTCAATATGTTGATGGACCCAAACCGAAGCGTTTATGGAGCGAATGATTAGGTGGGAATAACCATATGATTCATTGTCTAGATATAATGAACATGTGTATTTCTCTTTATTTATATCTTGGAAATTATATATATATATATATATATATATATATATATATATATATATATATATATATATATATATATATAAGTTACACTTCCTCTATCTTGGATATATAAAAAGAAGAGAGCTGATCATTTTGGTTACAACACAACACACAAAGCTAATTAGCATGTATTCTCTATAAGGCAATGGAAGTCTTTTGGAAAATTTGAAAGCTTTGTAGCTACTCAAAATTTGGAAAACATATTTGGTACTCGTTATAATGTAGTCCAAATTATCGTTGAGATCATTGTTTGTAGAGCTAGTGATTCTAGTCGTTCATTGTTGTGGGCATACGCTTCAAAAGGTAACTAGAAAATTTTAATTTTTTGGTTTATATACACTACAAGTATAATTTATGTTATTACATTGGTGTCAAAGCTATCTTGTGCTAGAAATCATGTTATATATGCTATCCATGATGTCATGCATGTGCTTTATGTTTTTCGCTACAAAAGAAAGCTTAAATAACATGATAATGGTATAATATGTTAGAGATATTATTTGAGCATGAAATATCATTATGGTCTAGCATATATGATGACTATATAGCCTGTAAAATTTCGTGCTAATTGGTTTTGTATTTTGGGAGATATTTAAAACAATAGTTGGTTGTAAATATTTTTTAAAATCCAAAACTTTTTTTCTTTGAAGTTTGAATTAAATTTCTGATCATATGGTTGTGTAGAACTTTTCGATACGAATCCATGAATATATTATTAGTATTTTTGGACTTAAAACGAATTAGTTTTGGCCATTTTAAAAAATGATACCAAACTGTAATTTTTTACCTGAAAACCTTAGTTGGAGGTTGAAGGTGATTATATGGCTAACCCGTCAGCTTCCACGTGGTGTCTCATCATCCTGACACGTGTCAGTTGACCAAGTCACGTCAACAACACGTGGCAGCTAACGTGACAGTTGACAGAGTCATAAGGTGACACATTAACTACTATGTGGTCCAATCAATGGATGTCGTGTGTCAGTCAACCTTTAAAATGGGACGGTCTATGACGCTCCCAAAATAGGTATACATCACCCATCTTGAGTTGCCAAATACATGGTATAAAATACAACTACAACTATACAACTATCGCGTAAAATACGACAAAACATAGCTGAGAGTTTGAACACTAATATTGTCTCCTAGACATTATCCACACTCAAATTCAATCTCATTACAATTATTATCACACTATTTCACAGAATAGTGAGGACTACTAAAATAACCATCTGGACCATCAATGCATTCCCTGACTAGTCCAAGCTATATTCTCATTTCCTGAAGAGAACAGTGAAAGAAAAGGGTGAGCTCAAGTAGCCCAGTAAGAAATATTATGACAAAGATAATGCAGAATAAATTATCCTTAGCCTTCAACAGTATAACAACTAATAGAATACAATAGACAACAAGTTTTAGATCAACAACTGTAGCGGATTAAGCAATCCATTAGAAGAGTCAAGCAGAGTATGATATCTACTATCTTTTATGAATTAAAAGTTTATCATCAATTTTATCCCTGTAATACCCATTAAAAGTTCTTTATTATACCCAAGAAAAAGAGAACTTTCATCGTCTGTCTTCACCTGAACCACCAAAGATTTTAGTTAAATTCACAATTCATGTTTATAATAATGTGAAACAACAGTTCATCCTTGCCAAAAAGGCTTAATAGAACGTTTACTCAATATCCTTACCCCAAAGGCTAAAGATATTCAAATGTAATAACAATGATCATACCAATCAGTTGTCTATCTTTGCACTACGAGCCAAAGATATTCAACTATAAAACCAATGGTCATGATCATACCAATCAATTTCCTGTCAGTGCACTACGACCAAAGACATTCAACTCTTAACTAATGGTCATGATCCTGCCAATCATATCATCGAGTTATCCCTGCACAACAGCCAAGGATATTTGTTAGTATCACAAGTGGTTATTATCATGTCATACACATGTCTATCTTTGCACTACGAGCCAAAGTTATCAATCAACAGTTCATCTTTGCACTACGACCAAAGATATCAATCAACAGTTCTTCTTTGCACTACAAGTTAAAGACATACAACTGTAAAACCAATAACCAACAGTCTATCTATGCATTATGGGCCAAAGATGACTTTTAACGCAATATAAGTATGAGGATCATGACAATGATATAAAGAATCAATCAAATGAGATAAAGGATAAATATTAAATATTTATAATATAATTTATCTAGAGTTCAAGAATATATAAATTGTCAACATGATCACCAATTGTAGAGTAAAATTCAAGAATAATATTCATGTATCAAAAATTAATTTGGACAGAAAAGAATCAATTTTTCATCGTGAACTGTACTTCATAAATAGTACCCCGTGAATAGTACTTCTTGAATAGTATTTTGTGAATATTATCCTGTGAATAGTACCCTATGAATAGTATTTTGTTAATAGTACTTTATGAATAGTACTTCGTTAATAGTACCCCCAACTGAATAATACCCGAGTGAATAGTATCCCGTGAATAGTACCTTGTAAATAATATCCCAAGTGAATAGTACCCCATAAATAATACCCCATAAATAATACCCCGAGTGAATAGTACTTGAGTGAATAGTATCCCGTAAATAATTCCTAGAGTTAATAGTACCCGAGTGAATAGTAAGAAATAATAACCCTTACGAATAAGAAATAAATAACATCCCTTACGAATATTGAACAAAAATAATATTCCTTACGAATATTAAACGAAGACAATGAATATTGAACGAAAATGATATTCCTTACAAATATTAAACGAAAATAATATTCATACGAATACGAAAAATAATATCTCTTCAGAATATGAAATAAATAATACTCTTTACCTTAGAAGAAGACTGGATACTGGAATAGTGAAGTAGTAGAATACTCATCTTCTTTCTCTCTAAAGCTTCTCTCTCTATAATTGCTCTTGTGAGTCTTAGTGAATTGGTGAGAATAAAAAAAGAATGAGCTTCTATTTATAGGAAAACATAGTTTCGATAATTGCACATTTTGGAGCTCGAATTATTATAGTATAGTACCTTCATCTTTTTCTCTATTTTTAATTTAGTCCTACAAGTATTATCAAACTTGCACCACCTCCCCTAATAGTACATGCATGTGAATCAACAATTCTATTTATGTGAACAAATAGTTATATGCATGTGAACTAATAGTAATTAATTACTTATTTATCTGATTAATTACCCGTTTGGTCAATTTAACACCCATAAATCAACTATTATCGAAATAAATATCGATTTCCACTACCACTAATAATCCCAACACAATGAAAATATTTTTTATCAATAATTTCATCTTTAATCAACATGAAATTATTCATCATTAATATTATAACTCACAATATTTAACAACCAGATTATTCCCAAGAAAGAAGGGGCTTTCTGATAATGATTTCTCCCTATTGGCACGCATTTAGGTGACCAAACCCCTTTCCTCGACAAAACTTTCTAGACAGCGTCAATATTGTAGATAATAATATGAATAACTTTGTCATCTCAATTATTGATTTAAAAATATTATGCAGATGATACTGTGACAATAATTGAATCAATAATATCAGAGATATTATGCAGTAGTTACTGTAGCAATAATTGAGTATAACTGTCTGAATTCTCATATAAGCTTCAATAATCAAAGATATTGTACAATACCGTGTGCTACTATGCAACCACATGTATTACTGTACTTTTATCACTGATTATTTTATGACAACTTGCTTACTTTAAAAAAATTCACATATCACCCTTAACCATAACCTTTTATCAATTTAACCATTTATTAAATAAAATAATAATTAAAGGAAAATTGAATAGTTTTATTTCATAAAATTCGGGATCTCATAATCTCCCCTCCATATGAAATTTCACCCTCAAAATTTACGTACCTGGTAGTTCGAAGATATGAGAATACCTTGCTTTCTTTTTGGATTGTACCTTCCCGGTTATTTCCTCTCTATCATGATTTTCCCATTTCTCATCTCCTGTATTTCAGATATCATTCTAGAATATAGTTTCAAAATAAGGGTTAATTGACATGCCACATATTATCCCTATATTCTGACTGACCAATTAAATAACAAATAACTTAGGTAGGTCATACTAGCGAAGGATTAAACCGTCTATCCCCACCTAGTTCTAGTCTCACAGCTCAGATAGGGATCATATCCCTAAGCTTTGATACCAACTGTGATGCCCCCAAAATAGGTATACATCATCCATCTTGAGTCGCCAAATACATGGTACAAAATACAACTACAAATATATAATTGTTGTGTAAAATACGACAAAATATAGCTGAGAGTTTCAACACGGATATTGTCTCCTAGACAATATCCACACCCAAATTCAATCTCATTACAATTATTATTATACTATTTCACAGAATAGTGAGGACTACTAAAATAACCATCTGGACCGTCAATCCATTCCCCGACTAGTCCCAGCTATATTCTTATTTCCTGAAGAGAACAGTGAAAGAAAAGGGTGAGCTCAACTAGCCCAATAAGAAATATTATGACTAAGATAATGTCGAATAAATTATCCTTAGCCTTCAACAGTATAACAACTGATAGAATACAATAGACAACAAGTTTTAGATCAACAACTGCAGCGGAGTAAGCAATCCATTAGAAGAGTCAAGCAGAGTATGATATCTATGTATCTTCTATGATTTAAAATTTTATCATCAATTTTATCCCTATAATACTCATTAACAGTTCTTTATTATACCCAAGACAAAGATAACTTTCATCACCTGTCTTCACCTGAACCACCAAAGATTTTAGTTAAATTCACAATTCATGTTTATAATAATGTGAATCAACAGTTCCTCCTTTCCATAAAGGCTTAATAGAACGTTTACTCAATATCCTTACCCCGAAGGCTAAAGATATTCAAATGTAATAACAATGATCATACAAATCAATTGTCTATCTTTGCACTACGAGCCAAAGATATTCAACTATAAAATAAATGGTCATGATCATACCAATCAATTTTCTGTCAGTGCACTACGGCCAAAGACATTCACCTATTAACTAATGGTCATGATCCTGCCAATCACATCATCGAATTATCCCTGCACTACGGCCAAGGTTATTCGTTTGTATCACCAGTGGTCATGATCATGTCATACAGATGTCCATCTTTACAGTACGGGCCAAAGTTATCAATCAACAGTTCATCTTTGCACTACGACCAAAGATATCAATCAACAGTTCTTCTTTGTACTACAAGCCAAAGATATACAATTGTAAAACCAATAACCAACAGTCCATCTATGTATTACAGGCCAAAGATGAATTTTAACGCAATATAAGCATGAGGATCATGCCAATGATATAAAGAATCAATCAAATGAGATAAAGGATAAATATTAAACATTTATAATACAATTTATCCAGAGTTCAAGAATATTTAAATTTTCAACATGATCACCAATTGTGGAGTAAAATTCAAGAATAATATTCATGTATCAAAAATTAATTTGGACAAAAAAGAATCATTTTTTAATGAATAGTATCCCGTGAATAGTACTTCATCAATTTTAATACCCGAGTGAATAGTACTCCATAAATAATACTCTGAATGAATAGTACCTGAGTGAATAGTATCCCGTAAATAATACCCCGAGTGAATAGTACCCGAGTGAATAGTATGCCATAAATAATACACAGAGTGAATAGTACCTGAGTGAATAGTAAGAAATAATAACCCTTACAAATAAGAAATAAATAACATCCCTTACGAATATGGAACAAAAATAATATTCCTTACAAATATTAAACGAAGACAATGAATATTGAACGAAAATTATATTCCTTACGAATATTGAACGAAAATAATATTCATACGAATACGAAAAGTAATATCTCTTCAGAATATAAAATAAATAATACCCCTTACCTTATCCTTAGAAGAAGACTGGATATTGGAATAGTGAAGTAGCAGAATACTCTTCTTCTTTCTCTCTATAGCTTTTCTCTCTATAATTTCTCTTGCGAGTCTTAGTGAATTAATGAGAATGAAAGAAGAATGAAATTCTATTTATAAGAAAACATAGTTTCGATAATTGAATGTTTTGGGGCTCGAATTATTAAAGTATAGTACCTTCATCTTTTCCACCATTTTTAATTTAGTCCTACAAGCATTATCAAACTTACACCACCTCCCATAATAGTACATGCATGTGAATCAATAGTGCATGCATGTGAATCAATAGTTCCAATCATGTGAACAAATAGTTATATGCATGTGAACTAATAGCAATTAATTGCTCATTTATCCGATTAATTACTCGTTTGGTCAATTTAACACCCTGAAATCAACTGTTATCGAAATAAATATCGATTTTTACTAACACTAATAATCCCAACACAATAAAAATATTTTTTATCAATAATTTTATCTTTAATCAACACGAAATTATTCATCATTAATATTATAACTCACAATATTTAACAATCAGATCATTCCCATGAAAAGGGGTGCTTTCCGATAAGGATTTCTCCCTATCGTAATTAGGTGACCAAACCCCTTTCCTCGACAGAACTTTCTAGACATCGTCAATATTACAAATAATAATATGAATAACTTTGTCGTCTCAATTATTGATTTAAAAATATTATGCAGATGATACTATGACAATAATTGAATTAATAATATGAGAGATATTATGAAGTAATTACTATAGTAATAATTAAGTATAACTGAGTGACTTCTCACGTAAGCATCAATAATCAAAGATATTGTATAATACAATGTGCTACTATGCAACCACGCGTATTACTATACTTTTATCCTTGATTATTTTATGGCAACTTCCTTACTTTGAAATTTTTTTACATATCACCTTTAACTTTAATCTTTTATCAATTTAATCATTTACTAAATAGAATAATAATTATAGGAAAATTGAATACTTTTATTTCATAAAATTCGGGATCACACACGGTCCGCATTTGTCATGTGGCTCAATCGGAGACTGTTACATCGACAGATTGGTCACGTCGACATCCTGCTTGGTGTGTCGCGCCATGCGCACATTTGGCAGCGACGCTCACACAAAGCAATGGCACGTGCAGCCCATGCACTGTCTTCCAATTTTTTCCCGCTTGTGAAAATTTTAAAATAATTTTTCTTTTTTATTTCTAGATTTTTCATATATTAAAATTAATATTTTTATATATTTGTAATTTTTAGAAATTAAAATTGTAGTTAAAATTTTGCTTTACAATTGTTTTAAAAATATTGGGAAATTAGTTTTCTATCCAAAAAATTTCATAGATACTGGAAAGCTGTTTTTTCATTTATTCACCAAGGGTGTTGAAAAATAATTATTAATAGTGGTCTAAATTATTTTTCTTGTCAAATAAAGCATGTAACGTTTATTATTATAAATTGTGTATTTTTCAAAAAATTCCAAAAAAAATTTAGATTGTTAATAACCTGTTATTATACTTCATGAAATTTTTTGGTAGCTATACTATGTGTCTTACATGGTGTTGCATTTTATTTGGAATAATATGAGTACTTATGATAGTAAAATTTATTTTTTATAAATTGTATATTGTTTAGAAAATTTCAGAATGTTATTTGTGAATAAATAATCTGTTTAAAATTTTCTGGTAGCAATATAAGGTGTTTGGCATATTATTGTATATTATGTGGTATAATATCATGTTTTATTTAATCCTTTTAAATATTTAGAATATTTAATATGCAATAGATTTTATATAATTTTTAGTATGCATATTAGGGACTATTTAGAATGCCATGAACACTTATATATGCTTAAATTTAGTGGGAGGAATTTAATAAGTTTTTTAAATTCTATGCATACCTTTGGGATAAATAAACAATAATTAAATATACACGCAAACTGTGATTCCCAAGCTTAGAAAAGTTTCTTTTTTGTGTTTATACTTGATTATTTTAGTAAGTTTATGTTATGCGGTAAATATACGTTAATATTGTTGTAAACTCTTAAAATTGTCTAATAACATTTTATAGATTGTTTAGATGACTTCAAAACAAATTATTGATGGTAGCTTATCGCTTAGGCAATCGTGTTGTCTTACGATGATGCAGACCAAGAAGTTGTTGAGAAAAGAATGTGTAAGTTATTTAGCCTATATCGTAGATACTTAGAAAAAGTGAGTAGAAAACAAAAATATATCAGTAGTGAGAGATTTTCAAGACGTATTCCTAGACAATCTGTCTGGCCTTCCCCCAGACAGAGAAATTGAATCCGTAATAGACTTAGTACTTGGAAATGCACTAATTTCGAAAGCCCAATATCGTATGGCGCTGGTAGAAATGAAGGAATTGATGATATAATTGTAAGAATTGCTAGACAAAGGTTATATTCAGCCGAGTGTGTCTCCCTGGGGAGCACCAGTGTTGTTTGTTAAGAAGAAGGATGGATTCATGAGCCTCTGTTTTGACTATTGAGAGTTGAACAAAGTGAAGATTAAGAATAGATATTTGTTACCAAGAATAGATGACCTTTTTCATCAATTGAATGGACAAAGTGTTTTTCAAAGATAGATCTGCAAACGGAATATCATGAGTTGAAGGTACGAAAGGAAGATATACCGAAGACAACGTTCCGAACCCATTACGGACACTACAAATTTCTGGTAATGTCATTCGGATTGACGAATGCTCCAGCAACATTCATGGACTTGATTAATCTAGTTTTCAAGACATATTTGGATAAGTTCGTGGTAGTTTTTATTGATGATATTTTAATTTACTCGAAGACCAATGAAGAGCATGCCGATCATTTGAAGGTGGTGTTAGAGGCGCTAAGAAGGGAGAAAATGTACACAAAATTTCTAAGTGTGAATTTTAGATCCTATAAAGGTGAAGGCGGTAAGTAATTGGGAGCAGCAGAAGACGCCAATGGAAGTATGGAGTTTCTTAGGGTTAGCTTGGTACTATCAAAGATTTATCCATGATTTTTCTAAGATAGTAACCCCATTGACCAATCTAACGATGAGGACAGTAAAGTTCGTGTGGACGGAGAAGTGTGAAGAAAGTTTTAAGGAGTTAAAGAAGAGGTTGAGCGAAGTGCCTATATTGTCATTACCAGATGATATGGGAGGTATTGTGGTGTATAGTGATGCGTCGCACAGAGGTCTTGGTTGTGTGCTAATACAAAATGGCAAGGTCATTGCGTATACTTCACGATAGTTGAAATATTACGAGAAGTGATACCCTACCCATGACTTGGAGTTAGCGGCAATAGTCTTTGCACTGGAAAATCGAGAGACATTATTTGTATGGAGAGAAAATGTGAGATATATAAAGACCACAAGAGACTGAAATATATCTTCACACAAAAGGATTTGAACATGCGACAAATGAGGTGGTTGGAATTCATCAAGGACTACGACTGCGAAATTTTTTATCACCGAAGAAGGCAAATGTAGTAGCCAAACCGTTGAGTAGTAAAGGAAGGGATAATTTTCTAAAATTGACTGCTCAGGAAGAACTAATAAGAGAAATGAAAAGATTAGAAATAGAAGTGAAGGAAACCACAACGCCTGAGGAGAAGTTATTTGTAATGGAAGCTTATCCGACATTGTTAGATAGAATAAAGGAATCGCAAGAGAATGATGGAGAGTGTGAGAAGATAAAGCAAAGCATAGCAGAAAATGAAGAAGAAAAGTTCAGAATGGATAAGTACGGTATATTAAGATTCAAAGATCGAGTGTGGGTGCCAGCTGTAACCGAATTAAGAGAGGAGATCTTGCACGAGGCACATAATTTGTCATATTTTGTTCATCCAAGAGGCACAAAAATTTACCAGGATCTTCAATAAAACTTTTGGTGGTCCAACCTGAAACGAGAAGTTGTAGAGTCAGTAGATGTCTTACTTCTCAACGAGTAAAAGCAAAGCACCAGAGGCCTAGTGGTCTACTTAAACTACTGAAAATACAGGAGTGGAAATGGGGGCACATTACGATGGACTTCATGGTGAGACTTCCTGTAAGAACCGTGAATTATACAAATAATAATAATATTAATAAGAAAATGAATATTTATTTGAATATAAATATTGATGTGTTGTGAGATGAGTAATTCAATTCAAATTGAATTTATAAGACTTGAGAAAAATGTGGAGTTTATGATTAGATTTGTGAAAGGCCTTGTCTGGCATGAGAATGGAAATTTAAGTGGTTTAATTTAATTAAGAAATCAATGAATTCAGAAGTGAATGATTAATTAAATATTATATTATTAATTAATTATTATTGTGAATAAAAGAATACTAGTAAAGTAATTAGAATTATATTTACTCATTTAATTGATGTGTGCAAATATGTGATAGTATAGAGTAACTACATTAAAAGAAAGTGTAGTGTGACACTTTGAGATAACTGTAACGACTGAGAAATTCGGATCTTCTGTAAAATAATTTTATTTAATAAAATAAAGAATAAAATTATATTGCATGTTATTATTACGTGTTAGTAAGATGAATGTCGCTCTATAACCTATAAACGTCGGAACTTAGTAGTATTTTGACTACGTGAGAGAATTAAAGTGTTTGAATTTCCAAAATGAAAATAAAAGTTTTTCGAGAAATTTTTAGAAAAACATTATTTATCCATTTTTGCTCGGGAATTATTTTTGAACTTTTGAGAAATACGTAATGATAGAATATCGAAATGAATTGGATTATGTAATAATTCAAGTATGGAAAACGTAATTTTTCGCATGCGAACTTAATTCTAGAATGTTAAGGAAAATAAAGTGTTAAGGAAGTGAATGTAATGATCATATGATACGTATGTATTGTACGAGGAAACGAATACGAATATGACATGATGTATGATACGAGTATGTATGAAGAATGGGATATCATATATTATGAATGAGTATACGAGTTAGAATACGAGAATAATACGTAAACAATATGTATTAAGGCTTTTAGCCAATGAAATGGAATTATGGGATTGTTTACCAATTTATAGAGTCCAATGGAATATAATATGTAAGCCCAAGTGGGAGAAATGTTAAAGCCCAAAAGCTTAAGTTAAGTTAATTAATCTAAGCCCAACCTATGATCCAATAGGTTAGGGTGGTTCATGAGGCAAACCATGAACATGTGGTTATTCTTGGTGACCAAGACAATTATGTGATGACCAGGATATTATTGTGATGGCCAAGTATATAATTTGGTGGGCAAGTTAACTTAGTACATAGTAATGAATAGTAAGGAGGTGGGATTGGAGTATTGTCTAAAATACCCTAACTTAGCAAATCCTATAAATACTAAGCTATGGATTTCATTTGTTGCTTGTTCTTTTTCATCCAACACTTTTTTTACTTATTGCTTAGAGAGATTAAGCAAGAATAAGTTAAACCTCCATTGTTAGAAAAGAAGAAGAAAAACTAGTTCAATAAAGGTAATGATCTTATGTCATTAGTCTTCCATCTCTACCACTATAGGTTGATAAAAGAAGTGTGGATTAATGATCATGTATGCTAAGAATGATAGGAATGAATAAAATAAGGACTTAAGTCCTAATAAGTCGAGAATAAGCACTTTGTTCATAAAAAAAGCTATGAATTAAGTAAAAACTTGTAAGACTTTTGTCATGTTTGTATGAATGATGTTAGCATGATGAAAGTATGTAAGACTGATGGATAAAGGACTTAAACTATCATAAGTTATAAGTAGTTTATACATTGATAAGTTATAAGTTCATGAAGAATAAGTCATAACTTATCATGAAAATAAGTTAATATAATATGTAGGTTGAGATGTCAATATGATGGATAGAATCCATTTGAAATGATAATCAAATCATAAGTAACGAAGTTTTGCCGGAGTTCTCACGATTGGACGATAATCGTCGAATTCGTGAAATTCTAGGATTATAGGTCGAATTTTGATTTTGAGCTCGGAAATGTTGGTTTTCGATGGGAGCAAGACTTATTTGGCATTATAGAGTTGCTGACTCAAAAATGGCCGAATTCTGACTTAGAACGAAGAAACGAGCGTTGAACGTTCACGGACATTTATCGTTTTCATTAAAAATGAACCGATAGGTAAATTTTGAGTTAACAAAGTCGAAATTACAAAATTCTTGTATGGACACGTAGAGTATGTGAGTTGTGAGCTAATGGCTTTTGAACGAGCCAATTCGGACTTAAAATGATCAAATTTGGAGTCCAGGAAGTTTGCAAAGTTCAAAAAATTGTCCAAGTTATTTGGTGCACAGAGCTGGCGCCGCTTAAAGGCGGCGTTCCAGCATCGGTGCCATGCCCAGACCTACTATAGAGTCACGCCGTTGCGTAGCAAAATGAGCTATGTGTGGCACCGCAATGCCAAGGCCGGGATCTGGCCACTACTAACCCGTACCACAGCGCGAGTTTTATATAGATGACAGGCGCCGTAGTGACAGCCTTAAGAAATGCATAGTAAGGAAGGGTTACAAGTATAGCAAGAATGGTAGCTTTTAATAATGAAGTAAAAGCTTAATTATAACATTGCAAGCATTGTTAAACCTTAGTTATGATACATAAAGGTTGAAGATAAGTAATCAAACATGAACGTAATGACAATGTAAACTATAAATGGAAAGCTGGAACCAATAGTAACAGGTCTAATACATGATTAGATTGAGAAGAAAGGTAAGATTCATTAGGAACCATGTATGTTATTCATGATCTAATGTGTTGTGTGATGTGATTATCTACTTTAGAGACCTTAAAGACTTAAAGTGAACGTATAATACCAATAGTAGACGCTGAAGGCAAGTATTCTAACCCTTGTCTATGTTCAATCTAGACAAGTTTGGTGGTTCATGTATTCTTACGCATGAATTGTTGTATGATGAAGTCAAAGCCAATTCTTTTGGCTAGACTTAAGATGTTTGGATTTCGTAGAATCTATTGATGTATGGTTAATTTTTTACCAAGCTATATTGGTGTGGTTTTCAAATGAAGACCGAGTATGCTAAAAATGTTTTGTCATCAAAATGAAAGGCACGTGAGGTTGCCACAACTTAAACGTACATACGTTTAATGAATGTAATGTTGATCAACATAGAGTACTATAGGCTGATCACCTAGATGTGCTCGTAAGTAATGTCGGACTTACGAACTTAGTGTCGGGAGATCATTTTCAAAGAAAGTATGAAATGCTCAAGGTCTTGGATCAGAATTGATGTTTTACTGAATATTATCATTGTAAAACATTTTAAAGAAAAGAGAAGTGTTGTTTTGAATTATCAGTAATACTTCATAACTATTGTTCAGTTATCGAAGATATATAATTTGTATGATTCAAGCATATTGTTAAATAGAATTTTTGTACTTTTTGAGCTAGTTATGCTCACTCTTGCTTGAATCATATGAATGCAGCTAAGACTGAATGGACCGAAAGATCCGGCAAGGATAAAGGAAAGGCTAAGGCGCACCCATAGATTACCTATGTAATAGTATAGGTTTGTAAGGATAATATTTGATATTATGACAAGAACAAATGTAACGATAATAAAGAACCTAGGGAATGGTAATATTGTTTGGAATATATATAAGATATATTCATTCTTTTGAGGCATTTCGATTGAATGTTTGTGTGAACTGTAGCATCATAGAGCACCATATGTCGAGTTGGAAGATACTTGGATTTTGGGGCGTCACAGTAATTATATAATATATAAAACTATGTAATAAATTGGAAGGAATTATAAGTTATTTAAATAATGCTTATGTACAGCATGTATGTGTGAGAACATTAAAGATGTACTATAATAATGAATTACAAATTATTTCAATAAGTAAGTCTAATTGGAATAATAAAGTTATAAAGAGATACTGAATTATTAGTGACCAATTAAATTGAGTCCATACATATTTTAAATATTAATTGGACTAAACTAATGTACATGGATTGTATGATATGTGTACACATATAATCCTAACTGTTCATTATATAATAACATTAACACATTAAAATTACATTTTGGGAATCTAAGGAAACAAACTAAGCATTATTAACCAAGCTGCTGAGATTTAAAACTCACGTCCCATATTAAGTGACTCAAACAGTGGCCAAATAGTAGCCTATACTCATTTGCGTGAACTCAAGCTTTCTAGCAACGTTGTTGTGATGAAAAACTGAGAATTGGGAAGGTGGAGTTAGTGAAACCTTTTCACTAAATCCTCTCTATCCAATGATTTCTTCTTTCATTCCATGGTTTGAGTTCTTTAAGCAATGGCTTTGTTTGGGTAATGAATTCTCTATATAAAGCACCCTCTTTTTCTCAAATTCAGTTACTAAAATTCACTGATAAGTTACATATAGAGAGTGTGAGTTATTGAGAATTAAGGGAGTATAATCAGTGCATGGAGGGAATCCATTTAAGCTTCAAGAGGTATAAATTCTGACTTTATGTTCTTAATTTTGAGTTTGTCAAATTCTTATAATTCTCATAAAATCTCTGTTAATTGGTATGAGATAGTAGGCCATTGTGTTGTCTAAGTTAGTATGCATGTTTAGAAGTAATGTAGTCGGTCTAGTTGCAGGAATTAGCTATGTTGTGTTAAGGCTCTGCAGAAGTAAAGCCAAAATTTTGCTTCTGCTCAAAGTGGCGTGGTCGCGCCACTTCTATAGCACAAACCTGCACTACTGCGCCGTCTACCAATCTTGGATACTGATCTTGTTTACTTCTGTTATGATGAGCATGCTAGTATGGATTCATTATGACTATTTATGCCTCTAATATGCTAATATAAGTAACCTTGCACGTTACTACTTATCACAGCTTGAATTTTAAAAGGGAACTTGAGTTTCAAAGTATGAACTCAATGAGCCATGTATCCTTTAAATTCCTAACTTGAAAACATGTTATCATGATCTTATTACATACAAACATAAGCATGAAAGCATGATTTAGGATATGTAGACTTACCTTACATGTTTGAATAAGTGTTACTCATGGAAACTGAAAGTTTCAAATACGAACTTGATAAACTATATACACTTTGAGTTAGGAACTTATGAACATGCTTATGTGGTCTAGTATGTATATATAAAAGTATGATGTATAGTAAGTGAAGTGGCTTTGCATGCTTGGTGGCTTAACATGAGATTTTCAAAGGAAATCTTAAGAATTGAAAACTAGTTTTTGCTAATAGATACGTTACAAGTATTCTGAATTTGACCATCATGATTATGTGTGTTATGTCTATAGACGTGATTAACATGAATGTCTAGCTAGACATATGCATTGTAAAATGGTTGTGCATAGGATATGACAAATCTAAGTGATGTAAAACTTCATAACTTGAAATACATTATTTAACTAACGTAAGCAATTATAGTTGAGACCTATTGACCACGTAACATATGTATAAGGGCTAAACCTAAGAGGATTTGTTAAATCAACACTTAAAGTCTTGATTTTGTGGGATTTGATGATCAATCATGTTAAGAACAAGGTATAAAAGAGACCAAACCTAGCTATGAACATCATAACATGTATGATTCTATAAGTGTCATCATAATTGTATATGGGTGCGCATGTATGGCCCAGCCAATGTTTAACAATTCTGATTTGAACAAGGAGCAGAGCGACTGCGCCACTCCTTAGTTTAAATCCAGTGCGGCCGCACCACCCTGCATAGAAGTCTATTTTCTGTTGATAACTTAAGAGTTGATGCATGCCTATATTTTTACATTAACCTGTACTACATGCCAGTACCTTATCCAATGTGTTAAGAAGCTTGCTAAATGATAGGATCAAATGTGTAATGAGTGTTTATAAATTTTCAAACGTTAAGTTCAAAAGATGATTACAAACTATGATTTTTGACTTCATAGAGTCTTACTAACTTATTTGGTACGTGATGATGTATGTAAGGGATTACAAGACAAAGTTTCAAATAAATGATGATAATTATATGATCTAAAGTGAAACTTAATGCTCAATGGTTAAGCATGATTAGGAGATTGGTTGTTCATATCATGTATATATGACTAATGTATATACATAAATAGGATAATATAGTTTGTTGGGTGCTAATAAGATATAAGTTGGTAATTAATACGAAAGGTAAGTTTCTAACTTATACGACTTTGAATGTTGTGCAAGTATCTGAACTCTATTTTATATTGAGCAAGTGTCTTAACCTAAGCATTTACTTTATGCAAGGAATCTATGATGATGAAAGTTTCTAACTTACACAACTTTGGTTATTGTACAAGTATCTAAACCTTATGATTTCTATCTCATAACACAATACCTCATAGTTAGAATAGAGTTGTTTATATTCCTTGAACTTTAATTTTGAGTATTGAACTTATAATTGTTCATATATACATTTAAAGAGCGGTCTATGCCAATTGATTCAGCTAGACCTAAATCATAATCTGAAAGCGATCCAAACCAATTGATTGATGCAGGAATCTTGTATTGACTGAGATGAACAACCTTCTTTGAAGGGGAAACTATACTTGTCGGGAGATGAGTAAGCCTTTACGTAAAGGAAATTGTTTTACTACATGGAGTACCGGTATCGATTGTCTCTGATCGAGATTCGCGCTTCACATCAAAATTCTAAAAAAGCTTGCAAGAGAGGATGGGAACACAACTAAGGTTAAGTACTGCTTATCATCCGCAGACAGATGGACAAAGTGAGCGAACAATACAAACGCTGGAGGACATGCTTAGAACTTGCGTGATGGACTTCAGAGGAAGTTGGGACGATCACTTACGCTTAGTAGAATTTCTTATAACAATAGTTACCATGCAAGTGTAGGCATGCCACCGTACAAAGCTCTATTAGGGAGAAAGTGTAGAACATCTTTGTGTTGGGATGAAGTCGGGGAATAAAAATGTTTGGACCAGAGTTAGTACAACAAACCGCAAATGTAGTGACAGTGATAAGAGTTAGACTAGTAGTTGCATAAGATCACTAAAAGAAATACACAGATTTGCATCGTCAAGACCGCGACTTTGAAGTCGGAAGTTACGTTTTCTTAAAATTATCTCCATGGAAAGGAAAATTATGATTCGGCAAGAAGGGAAGATTGAGTCTGAGGTTCATAGGACCATTTGAGGTATTAAAGCGAGTGGGCGAAGTGGCGTACAAAGTTGCATTACTACCTGAGTTGGAGCACATCCATAACGTGTTTCACATCTCCATGTTGCGTCCGTACAAGCTTGACTACAAGCACGTGATTTTCTACGAGCCCATTCAAGTGGAGAAAAATCTGGCGTATAAAGAAATTCATGTCCAGATATTAGATAAAAAAGAGCAGACACTAAGAAATAAAATTATATCTTCTGTAAAAGTACTTTGACGAAACTACGACACTGAGGAGGCCACGTGGGGATTAGAAGATAAGATGTGAAGGGACTATCCCCGTTTATTTGTGTAACCTTGTACCAATTCCAAGGACGAAATTTTTATAAGTGGGGAGAATGTAAGAACCGTGAATTTTATGAATAATAATAATAATAAAATGAATATTTATTTGAAAATAAATATTGATGTGTTGTGAGATGAGTAATTTAATTTAAATTGAATTTATAAGAATTGAGAAAAATGTGGAGTTTGTGATGAGATTTATGAAATGCCTTGTGTGGCATAAGAATGGAAATTTAAGTGGTTTAATTTAATTAAGGAATGAATGAATTAAGAAGTGAATGATTAATTAAATATTATATTATTAATTAATTATTATTATGAATAAAAGAATATTAGTAATGTAATTAGAATTATATTTACTCATTTAATTGATGTGTGCAAATATGTGATAGTAGAGAATAACTACATTAAAAGAAAGTGTAGTGTGACACTTTGAGGTAACTATATAATATATAAAACTATGTAATAAAATGGAAGGAATTATAAGTTATTTAAATAATGCTTATGTACAGCATGTATGTGTGAGAACATTAAAGATGTACTATATTAATGAATTACAAATTATTTTAATAAGTAAGTCTAATTGGAATAATAAAGTTATAAAGAGATACTGAATTATTAGTAACCAATTAAATTGAGTCCATACATATTTTAAATATTAATTGGACTAAACTAATGTACATGGATTGTATGATATGTGTACACATATAATCCTAACTGTTCATTATATAATAGCATTAACACATTAAAATTATATTTTGGGAATCCAATGAAACAAACTAAGCATTATTAACCAATTTCCTGAGATTTAAAACTCGTGTCCTATATTAAGTGACTCAAACAATGGCCAAACAGTAGCCTATACTCAGTTGCGTGAACTCAAGCTTTCTAGGAACATTGCTATGATGATGAAATGAGAATGGGGAAGGTGGAGTTGGTGAAACCTCTTTACTAAATCCTCTCAATCCAATGAATTCTTCTTTCATCCCATGGTTTGATTTCTTGGGTAATGGCTTTGTTTGTGTAATGAATTCTTTATATAAAGCACCATCTTTTTCTTAAATTCAGTTGCAAAAATTCATTGATAAGTTGCATATAGAGAGTGTGAGTTGCTGAGAATTGAGGGAGTATAATCAGTGCATTGAGGGAATCCATTTAAGCTTCAAGAGGTATAAATTCTGACTTTATGTTTTGAATTTTGAGTTTGTCAAATTCTTATTATTTTCATGAAATCTCTGTTAATTGGTATGAGATAGCAGGCCATTGTGTTGTCTAAGTTAGTATGCATGTTTAGGAGCAATATAGTTGGTCTAGTTGCAAAAATTAGCCATGTTGTGTTAAGGCTCTGCAAAAGCAGAGCCAAAATTTTTGCTTCTACTCGAAATGGCACGACCACGCTACTTCTATAACACAAACCCGCGCGGTCACGTCTGCTGCCAATCTTGGATACTGATCTGGTTTACTTCTGTTATGATGAGCATGTTAGTATAGATTCATTATGACTATTTATGCCTCTGATATGCTAATATAAGTGACCTTAAAGGTTACTACTTACCATAGCTTGAATTTTAAAAGGGAACTTGAGTTTCAAAGTACGAACTCAATGAGCCATGTATCCTTTAAATTCCTAACTTGAAAACATGTTATCATGATCTTATTACATACACACATAAGCATGAAAGCATGATTTAGGATATGTAGACTTACCTTGCATGTTTGAATAAGTCTTACTAATGGAAACATAAAGTTTCAAATACGAACTTGATAAACTATATAGACTTTGAGTTAGGAACTTGTGCTTATGTGGTCTAGTATGTATATATGAAAGTATGATGTATAGTAAGTAAAGTGGCTTTGAATGCTTGGTGGCTTAACATGAGATTTTCAAAGGAAATCTTAAGAATTGAAAACTAGTTTTTGTTAATAGATATGTTACAAGTATTCTAAATTTGACCATCATGATTAGGTGTGTTATGTCTATAGATGTGATTAACATGAATGCCTAGCTAGACATATGCATTGTAAAATGGTTGTACATAGGATATGACAAGTCTAAGTGATGTAAAACTTCATAACTTGAAATACATTATTTAACTAACGTAAGCATGTATAGTTGAGACCTATTGACCATGCAGCATATGTATAATGGCTAAACGTATAAGAATTTGTTAAATCAACACTTAAAGTCCTTATTTTGCGGGATTTGATGATGAATCATGTAAAGAATAAGGTATAAAAGAGACCAAACCTAGCGATGAACATCATAACATGTATGATTCTGCAAGTGTCATCATAATTGTATATGGGTGCGTATGTATGGCCAAGCTATAGAACTGTAATTTAAGTGAAAGACAAGTTCTCTAACTTACACAACTTTAGATATTGTGCAAGTTTCAAATTGTTGTTTTATTAACCATATATGGATTAAGCAAATATTTGTACATGTACAAATTATTATTCATATTTTGAAAATAGATTTAAATTATATTCTTTGGAGCATGTTGTAAGCATTGAACTTATATATGTAGGGTTTCAGCATAGAAACGTAAAATGGAATATAAAATTTATAAAGCAATTTCCGAAACCCAACACAGGATCCATGCAAAACAAATTTAATTCAGTGGTTTAGAATTTATACCGATAATAGAAAACTCTGAAATCGCTTTGAATCTCCAATGCATACCGAAAGAACTACGCCTCTACGGTATCCACACGAACGCTCGCAAATCGTCGCACGATTCTCTAATAAAGGGAGTTGCGGTACTAGCCACCAAAGGAATGGATTTTCTATTTTCTCTCTAGTCGCTCTCTAAGAGCGGCTAGAGTTTTCTTAGGTTTTGATTCACTTCCCTAAAACGTTGATATATCATATATCTATCTAATAAAATACAAATGATTTTGAATTCCCCGCTCATTCAATAAATCATCTGGGCCGTCCAAAGTTTGAGATAAATCCCACCGTCCATACATCTATCTAATAATGATTTTGAATTTTCCGCTCACTTAATAAATCATCTGGGTCGTTCTAAATTTGAGATAAATCTCACTGTCCATACAGTGCCGGAGGCACGGGACCCAGCTAGTATATATATATAGTAGTAAATCGGAATTAATCAAAACCCTAATCTAATTATAATAAAATTTGAATATATATATATATATTATCTTAATTAAGTCTTACTTAATTAATATACATATATATATATATATATATATATATACAAATCATCCTTTTTTAATTTAAATTTGTGTTTTAAATATTATCAATCATATTGATATATTTAAATCCTTACAATTTAAATTAATTCACTTCTTAATAATGTTCTGTGTGTGACCCTATAGGTTAGTATTACGTTGGCAATAATTTTAAAATCATATTATAAAATTATAAACAGTGAGCGGCATCTAGTAATGCATCACTGCTACCCAAGTAATAATAAGATCGATGATTCGATGCAACCTTTTTGTGACAAATATTTTAATGTAATTTAATCCTTTTAACCTTGACATCCTAGATTAAACACGAGTCATGGAATGTGTTATACTTTTCATAATTTAATCTGTGTTTTCTTGATCAATGAGTAGACTATATGAAACAAATCACTATTTGAGCATGGTCATGCATTTCATAGTCCTACTCAATCAAGAGGCCTATGGATATCACCCCTAATATATAGGAGGGTTAAATTCAATCTAGATCACTCATATTCCTCACACGATTCATGATGTACCCAATAATCATCTTTATAGTCCACCCTATTAAAGGTGACATTTGATGATATCAAAGTACATAAATTCTCGTGTAGTAATATAGTGATTTCAGGTCGGAGGACCATTACATCATTGTTACTATGAGAATCGCTAATGACACTTTGCATATTGTTCCACGTAGAATTCTCATGGTGGGTCTGTCCAGTACATCGTTCTCTAACATGTACCTATACATTGACTTAATATCTCATATATTTATGACCAATGAGATTTGGTCATCAGTCAATCCACATACTAGTCTCAATGCATCATTGTTGTCCCATCAACAATGATACTCAACTATGGACATTTAAGCGCAATGATATTAATTGTAATTATATAATCTTATGTTCAAGTCACATACTTGAAACTATATAATTTGTATCACTATTCTAAGGAATTTTATTATGTTAACATTTATATAACGCAGTAAATAAAACCATTCATTTATTCAATCAAATATAATATAAAAATGTTAAGCAATTATATCAAATAATTGGCCTCTAGAGCATAAACACTAACAGTCTCCCACTTACACTAGAGTCAAGCACTCATGTATCTATTACCCATGGAACTAGTGTGACCTTCGTGCTTCTGCTGCGACAAAACCTTGGTTAGTGGATCTGCAACATTATCATCTGTTGGCACTCTTTTTATATATATATCTCCTCTATCAATGATTTCACGGATGAGATGGTACCGCCTAAGTATATGCTTGGATCGGTTGGTGAGATATGGGTTCCTTAGCCTGTGCAATGGCTCCATTATTATCATTGAATAGAGCAACCAGATTAACAATGGTTGGAACAACACCAAGTTCAGTGATGAACTTTTTAATCCATACAGCCTCCTTGGCTACACTAGAAGCAGCAATATAACTCATCCTCTGCTGTAGAATTGGCTACTGTCTCTTGCTTCAAATTCTTCCAGCTAACAACACCACCATTAAGGCAAAACACAAAATTGACTGAGACTTATAGTCATCATTGTCAGTCTGGAAACTAGCATCTGTGTAACCCTTTACTGCCAGTTCGTCTTCACCTCCATATACCAAGAATGAATCCTTAGTCCTCTTTAGGTACTTGAGGATATTCTTGACTGATGTCTAGTGACCTTCACCTGAATTCGACTGGTATCTGTTCGTCATGCTCAAAGCATACGAGACATCCGGACGAGTACATATCATTGCATACATGATAGATCTAATTGCCGAAGCATAAGGGATCTTTCTCATACGCTCCTCATCATCTTGTGATTTAGGACATTGGGCCTTAGAGATCTTTACACCATGAGTCAAGGGTAAGTGTCTTCTTTTTGCCTCTTATATGCTGAACCGTTTCAGCACTTTATCAATATATGTACTCTGACTTAGGCCAAGCATTTTTCTCGATCTATCTCGATAAATCCTGATACCTAAAATATAGGTTGCATCGCCTAAATCTTTCATGGAGAAACATTTTCTTAATCAAGTTTTATAGCCTGTAATGAAGGAATGTCATTCCCAATAATTAATATGTCGTCAACATATAATATCAGGAATACAATATGACTCCCACTAACCTTCTTATATACACAAGGTTCATCTTCATTTTTAAAAAAGCTAAACTCTTTGACTACTTCATCAAATCGAAGATTCCAACTCCGAGATGCTTGCTTCAATCCATAAATGGATCGCTGCAGCTTACATACCTTTCCAGCATCCTTTGGATTGATAAAACCCTCAGGTTGTGTTATGTACACATCCTCAAGAAGATTTCCGTTAAGGAAAACAATTTTGACATCCATCTGCCAGATTTCGTAATCATAAAAAGCTGCAATAGCATGTGACACCCCCCAAATCCGGGCACTTCAATCCCACAGATTTGGTGTTCACTGTCCAATTAAATCATAACTAACTACCCATAAACAAAGGATATAATTAAACTCAAAAGTTTAAACAATCAATCTCCCATTAAAGGGTTCCATAATCTAAAATAAATCCCAGGTCATCTAACCTTTATTACAATCATCAGCGGAATATTAAAACATAGCCATAATCAAAACTATTACATAAGCTTCATAAATAAAAGGTAAATTAAATGTCGCCTAATTAAGCATCGTGCCCTTGCCCTTCCTGGTAGAAAATTCTTCAAACTTCCTAACTTCATCTGCATTATTTTGTGCAAGAGTGAGCAAACAATTGCCCACAAGAAGAATAGTATACAATAACATTTTATGAATGACAATTAACTAAACTTTTAATGGTAAAATTCTTTTACCGAAACAATAAACTTTAATTCAAAAGCTACGAGTTCAAAGGAATAATGAACGATTAATTTAACAATAGATATCAACATCAAGAATACACTGAGGGTTACAAGACCACGAACTATCTCTAGGTTTTCAAGTATTTCTACTTTTAACCTTTAATAGTCTAAAAGACTATAATTATCATCTATGTCCTAGGTTAACAGGTGTTTCTACTATAACCTTTAATAGTTTAAACGACTATGTGGACTATCATCATACTCCGGTGATCAGCCCTTTGTACTATGTATTGCGTAAATATTTTAACGTTATTGTATAGCTCTAAAATAATCCCCTAATATAGGGTTGTTCATCTCAGCTTAGATTATCAGGTTCCGAACCAAAAGAAGTTTGGTTGGGAATTAACTTCAAAGGAATTCTAGATTTTTAGAACACTCATCAACCAAGTACTGGTTGAATCAGATAGGGACCAATAACTATTCAAAAGTTTGATTATAATATTTTCATGAGCAAGGTATATCGATGAATCAATAAGAGCTAGAGTATTAACAATTTATAAATTGAACAAATGTTATCATTGACAACATGCTTTCAAAATTGTGTGAGTACATAAGCAAACCAAAGGGAGTTTGGTTTAGGTTGAATTCAAGGGTAATTTAGAGTTTAGAACATTCATCAACTAAGGATTAGTTGAATTGGTAAAGAATCGCTAGGCAACTTAGAGTTCGATACAATAATGTAAGATAGTACGATGACATTGGAGAACGAAGATTGAACAACAGTTATTAGTAGCTGAATAAACACATTTCTTACAATAAAATTGCAGACTTTGAATAACCAAAGTAATCTCGTTTGGAATAAAGAAACAAAGATTAATTAACTTGCTCAACAATAAATGAGGGTTAATGTGAGATCCCAGATTTTATGAATAAAGATTTAAAATTTTTGAAATATTTTTTTTAATATTATGGTGTGGATTTGTTATAATGTTTTAGTTGTGGGTGATATTTATAAATTTTACAAAGTAAGCAAGTTATTATATAATATTCGATTGGTCGGGAATATTCGTACGACGGCATAATTATTGGTGGACCCCACAATAGAAGCATTGGCGTAGTAAAAAAATGACAGAATTATCTTTTTATAAAAATAACGGCGGAGGTTTTTGTCGTTAATACTGTTGAACTACCCGGTAGTAAAAGTACAGTAATACGCGTGATTGCATAGTAACACACGGTATTGATTATTGATGCTTACGTGATAAGTCACTCAGTTATACTCCATTATTGCTACCGTAATTGCTATATCATATCTCTCATATTATTGATTCGATTATTGTCACAGTATCTTCTGCGTTATATGATATATTATTAAATCAATAATTGAGACGACAAAAGTTATTCATATTATTAAATTGCAATATTTAAAATGTCTAGAAGTTCTGTCAAGGAGAGGTTTGGTCATCTAATTGCGCGCTAATAGGGAGAAATCCTTATTGGAAAGCCCCTTCTTTCCTGGGAACGACCTGGTTGTTAAATATTATGAGTTATAATATTAATGATGAATAAGTTCATGTTGATTAAAGATGAATTTGATAGTTCCATTGTGTTGGGATTATTTGTGTTAGTAGAAATTGACATTTATTTCGATAATAATTGATGTCTGGAGATTATAATGTTCAATCGGGTATTCAGGACACCTTTTGTGTCAGAGTACTATTCACGAGTTACTATTCATGAGTTACTATTCACGAGTTACTATTCATGAGTTACTATTCATGAGTTACTATTGAGTCACATTCACTTACTATTAGGGGAGTTGGTGCAAGATTGATGATACTTGCATGACTAAGTTAAAGATGGAGGTATAGATGAAGGTACTATACTGTAATTAATTTTTTCACATATTTAGAACTATTGAGTCACATGATTTACTATTGATTCACATGGTTTACTATTAGGGGAGGTGGTGCAAGTTTGATAATACTTGGATGACTGAATTAGAAATAAAAAAAGTTGGAGGTATTGTACTGTAATATTTCGAGCCCCAAAACGTGTAATTATCGAAACTATGTTTTCCTATAAATAGAAGCTCATTCTTCCTTCATTTCTCACCAATTCACTAAATCTTTAGAGCCATTATTATAGAGAGAAATTATAGAGAGAAGCTATAGGGAGAAAATCTATAGAGAGAAAGAAGAAGAAAAGCCTGCTAGCTCACAATTCTAGTATCCAGTTTCTTCTAAGGTAAGGGATATTATTTGTTATACCTGTAAGGGGTATTATTCTTTTGTATTCATGAAGAGAATTATTTTCTTTCAATACTCGTAAGAGTTGTTATTCCATTCTTCATTATTATGTTGGAATAACCTGTATATGCGAAGTACCGCATACATAGTGATATTCTTCTGTTATTCCATTCCTTATTATTATATTGGAATAACCTGTATATGCAAAGTACCGCATATATGGTGAAATTCTTCTATTATTCCGTTCTTTATTATTCTGTTGGAATAACCTGTTTATGCGAAGTACCACATACATGGTGAAATTCTGTTGTTATTCCATTCTTTATTATTCTGTCAGAATATCCTGTCTGTGTATTTTACGCCGGACCTGGTTCCATTATTTATTATTCCGTATTTATTATTCTGTCAGAATATCATGTATGTACGTTTACGCCAGACCTGGTTCCATTATTTATTATTCTGTTGGGAATAACCTGTCTGTGCTGTCTCTATCGCATGCATGGTGAATCCTTTTGTTATTCCATTCTTTATTATTCTGTTAGAATAACCTGTCTATGTGGATTACCACATGCATGGTGAATGATCCTTTATATTCATTCCTTATTAAATTGTGAAAATAATCTGGTTACGTTGATTATGATGAGAGTCATAACAAAAGCTTTGGACTGATGAAAATTATGGGTATATGAAGTATTAGTAAGTGTTATGATGAGTTATGCTGATTATTATGTGAAAATATGAAAGTTTCTTAGAAATCACAAAGGGTTGAAAATCAGATTTGGTGAAATTGGAACATGAAATTCAATTGACAATGTCTCCTATTATATTTTGAATTTTTGAGTGTGGTCAAGTTCTAGAGTTAGATCTATGAGTTTTGTAGCATCTCCAAGTGGAATCACTGGAAAAGGTTTGTATATTTTCGTGTGGACTGATTTTAGCAAAGGAGTCAAAAGCTGGAAATTACCGAAATGCTAATGTCCAGATTTTAGAAGGGCCGTTTCGGCCACTTAATTTGTGAGAAAAATTCTAGCCTTTTGGGACATGAAAGTATATGGTATAAAGAACCTCCTGTCCAAAAATGAGCTCATTCCGACTTAAAATGAGCAAGTTATAACCATTTCAATATTTAGGTTTTTCCGACAAAAAATGCTATAATCGGAGTTCTATAACTCTGATGACCATGAAATTTAAACTGGAAGCTCACATTAACATGTGTAAGATCCTACCAAGATTTAGGAATTTCTGGAGTTAAACTTGAGGTAGCCAATTTCTTAAAGAATTGATTAGAAATTTATTTTTGAAAATAGTAAATAAATTTTAAAAATTCCGAGAAAAATATATGTTCATTATGGGACTATATTCTACTAAATCCCAGAAAAGAAATATTTTTGGGACTAATTTGGTATTTTTCATGAAAATGATTTAGTTACGAACATATGAGTTAAATATGTTATGTGAAGTAACAAAGTTGGAAAATAGGATTTTATGGCTTGGAAATCCTATATAAGGTATATGTAGTTTTTTTTATAAGGGATTTGATCATTGGTGATGAAATCTTATGAGTATGGCATTTTTGAATGATTAAATGCATTATTGGGTAAAGTGTAAACAATTGAAATAAATTGTTTATAAGTTTAAGAAGTGATTAAAATATTGTTATGATATTAACAATATTAGATTATGAATTTATTATGTGATTGATAATATTTGGATAAATTTAAAGTCTTTAATATTTATCCTTGTTTTAGTTTGATTAATTCTTATATCATTGTCATCATCCTCATGCTTATATGGTGATGAAAGTTATCTTTGGCTTATATGCGAAGAGGGACTGGTTTTATTGAATTGTATATCTTTGGCTTACGTGTAAAGATGGATTGTTGATTATTGATTTTATTGTTGTATATCTTTGGCTTACGTGCAGAGATAGACTTAAGTATGATTATGACCAGGAATTATTCGGTATAGTCATGACCATTGATGATTTAAAGAATATCCTTGGCCCGTAGTGCAGGGATGATTCGATGATGTAGTTTATTTATTAAGTTGAGTCTCAATGATAAAAATTGATGAAAACTTTTTAAATCATAAAAGATAGTAGATTTTATTCTCTACTTGACTCTTTTAATGGATTGTTTGTTCCGCTACAGTTAAACATGATGTCTATTATATTTTATCAGTTTAACATTGTTGAAGACTAATGATAATTTATTCTGCATTATCTTAGTCATAATATTTCTTATTGGGCTAGTTGAGCTCACCCTTTCCTTCACTGTTCTCTTCAGGAAATGAGAATATAGCTGAGACGAGTCGAGGAACGGAGTGACGGTCCAGATGATAGCATTAGTAGTTCTCACTATTCTGTTAAATAGTGTGACAATAAATGTAATGAAGACTCCATTGAGAGTGGATATTGTCTAGAAGGCAATATTCTTATTTAAACTCTCAGCTTATATTTTGTCGTATGTTAAACGACAGTTGTATTATTAATTTGTATTTTATATTTTTGTACCATATATTTGGTGACTCAAGATGGGTGATGTATACCTGTTTTTGGGGGCGTCACAGTTAAAGAACTTGCATAACAATAAATTGCTCAACAAGAGATTAGAGATAGAGAACTTGCATAAGTATAACATGATAGTGAAAAGTAACCTTGCTGAATAATAAAGTAGCAAAGGTTAGGAAACTTGCCTCTTGCGTAAGCTATACAATTACAACTCACGTACTCCAATATCCTACACATACCATTAGGATTATCACATCAATTAGCTACATACATTAACCTCATAGATCCATTTCTCATCTTAGTTAAGTTATAACCTTTAGTTTAAGGTCTAACCATAATACTAAACCACATAACACGAATCTGAAAACTCACTAACACATACATAAGACTTTTAGCATCCAAATCACATTTTCAACTCTTATTAATCAATACTACATTCCTTCTTAATCGAACTTGAAGTTCAATCGAGTGTTTAAGTCTTCCTAAGACTCATTGGTTTTATATTAATCATCTTCCATATCTTAGTGTTCATTTCAGAAATCACAAGTGTTAACATCACAAGACTTATTCAATATTCACTTTATACATTAAGCCATAACGCGTTCCTAACCTACTAATCCTTTACAACTTAGAAATTATCAATGACATGACACGGTTCTATTTTAACCTCCATATTCCATGTTTATTACATTAACACATCATTAGACCAAGTTACATCGATATCCCAGGTATGCAGCAGTAGCAGAAGCCACTGTCCCAAATCAGGGTATGGTGCAGCTGCGCCATACACAAGCTTGGGATCGGAGCAGCTGCGCCGTTTTTAGCCTTGGCACCAGCGCAGCTGCGCTGGTGCACAGATAAAACCAGAGATAACAATGAACAGTAGTCATTTTTAGCCCAACTAACACGAACTTCAACCACAAAACAGTGAAATTAACATATACAATTGATATAAAACTAATACAAACATGTTTCCTCATAAATTCAACCACTTAGAATGTAAAATCCTAAATTTTACGAATAAAGATTTAAATTTCTCGAAATAATTTTTTCGAATATTATGGTGTGGATTTGAGATAATGTTATAATTAGTGGGCAATATTTATAAATTTTGAAAAGTATGCAAGTTGTTGTATAATATTCGATTAGTTGGGGAATATTCTTTTTGTCGGGGAATATATGTATGACGGTACAATCATTGGTGGACCCCACAACAGAATTATTGTCGGATTAAGAAAACGACAAAAATATTTTTATGAAAATAACGGCGGAAGTTTTACCATTAAAACTGCTGAACTACTCGGTAGTAAAAGTGCAGTAATACGTGTGGTTGTATAGTAGCACACGGTATTAATTATTGATGCTTACATGAGAAGTCACTCAAGTTTTGTTCAATTATTGCTACAGTAATTGCTGCATAGTATCTCATATTATTTGATTCAATTATTGTCAATATTTTATATATTATTAAATCAATAATTGAGATAACAAAGTTATTAATATTAATATTTGCAATATTAACGATGTCTAGAAGTTCTGTCAAGGAGAGGTTTGGTCACCTAATTGCTTGCCAATAGGGAGAAATCCTTATTGGAAAGCACCCTCTTTCCTGGGAACGACCTGGTCGATTAATAGTGTGAATTATAATAATGATGATGATTTTTTGTTTTATTATTATTATAAATGTAATAAAATAGAAAACTTTTTATATAAAACAAAATACTTTTTATAAAGCTTTGTTTTATTTGATTATAAATAGAATTTAATATATTTTATTATGCATAGTGTCTGCATAATGTTGGCATAGTAAAATCTTTTTATATAAAACAGAATACTTTTATAAAGTTATTTATTTTATTAGATTATAAATAGAATATATTATATTTTATTATGCAAAGTGTTTATATAGTGCCTGCATAGTATTTGCATAGTAAAATCTTTTTATATAAAATAGAATACTTTTATAAAGTTATTTATTTTATTAGATTTTAAAATATATATATATATATATATATATATAAATTATATTTTATTGCATATTATCCTTTCCATTCTCCTATAAATAGGATGCTTAGTTAGAATGGAAAATCACACTAGAAATTCAGAGAATTCTTCTTCTATAATCTTGAGCGTATTTCTTTAGTGTTTTTAGAAGCATTGAACGTAGAAAATAGTATAAGTTTTCTTCAAGAATATCCTCACCCTTCTGGTCTGAATACTCTTCTTTCTAAGGTAAGGGGTATTATTTCTTTCGTATTCATGAAGAGAGCTTCTGTTATTTCATTCTTTATTATTATGATGGAATAACCGGTCTATGCAAAGTACCGCATACATGGTGAATTCTGTTGTTATTCCATTCTTTATTATTCTGTTGGAATATCTTGTCTGTGCGGATTACGCATGACCTGGTTCTATTATTTATTATTCTATTGGAATAACCTATCTATGCGAAGTACAGCATGCATGTTGAATTCTATTATTATTTCATTCTTTATTATTCTGTTGGAATATCCTGTCTAGTGCGTATTACGCATGACCTGGTTCCATTAATTATTATTCTGTTGGAATAACCTATATGTGCGGTTTATCGCACGCCTGGTGAATTCTGTTGATATTCTATTCTTTATTGTTCGGTTGAAATATCATGTCTGTGCGGATTATGTATGACCTGGTTCCATTCTTTATTACTCTATTGGAATAACCTATCTATGTGGATTACCGCATGCATGGTGAATGATCCTTTGTATTCATTCCTTATTAACTTATGGAAATGATCTGTCTACGTGGATTACCGCATAGCGGGAGAAAATCCATTTGCAATTTCATATATTCTATTATACTTAGTGGGTTAAAGTTTTGGCTTCTATACTCCATGAAATTAGTAGAATATCCTGGATATTTGTAATTCATCAAGTATCTTTTCATGGAAATATTCTTCTAAGCATTTTTGAATTTTACTCCACAAAGCAGTATCACTGCTGACAATTTGGACATTAGTTGATTTCAGGATAAATTAACTTATAAATCTTTAAAAATTATTCTTGAACTTGTTTTATTAACTTATTATGTCATTGTCATCATCCTCATGCTTATATTGTGATGAAAGTCATCTTTGGCTTATGTGCATAGATGGACTTGGTATGATTATGACCAGGGATTATTCGGTATAACCATGACCTGTAATGTTATAAATGATGTGGTAAAAGTCATCAGTGGCGTGTAGTGCATTGATGGACAGTTTTTGGTATGATTATGACCAGAGATTATTCGGTATAGTCATGACCATTGATGATTTAATGAATATCCTTGGCCCATAGTGCAGGGATGACTCGATGATGTGGTTTATTTATTAAGCTGAGTCTCAGTGATAAAAATTAATGAAAACATTTTAAATCATAGAAGATAATAGATATCATGCTCTACTTGACTCTTCTAATGGATTGCGTATTCCGCTGCAGTTAAACTTGATGTCTATTGTATTTTATCAGTTTAACATTGTTGAAGACTAATGATAATTTATTCTGCATTATCTTAGTCATAATATTTCTTATTGGGCTAGTTGAGCTCACCCTTTTGCTTTCATTGTTTTCTTCAGGAAATGAGAACGTAGCCGGGACTAGTCGGGGAACAGAGTGATGGTTCGAGATGGTGTATTAGTAGTCCTCACTATTCTATAAAATAGTGTGACAATAAATGTAATGAGGACTCTATTTGAGAGTGGATATTGTCTATAAGGCAACATTCCTGTTTAAACTCTTAGCTATGTTTTGTCGTATATTAAACGACGGTTGTATAATTAAGTTTGTATTTGTATTCTGTACCATGTATTTGGTGACTCAAGATGAGTGATGTATTCCTATTTTGGGGGCGTCACAGTTGGTATCAAAGCTTAGGGATATGATCCCTGGCTGAGATGTGAGACAAGAACTAGGAGGGGAGAGACGGGGAATTCCTTCGCTAGTATGACCTACCTAAGTTTATTTGGTATTTAATTAGTCGGTCAGAGTATAGGGATAATATATAATATGTTAATTAACCCTTGTTTTTTGGCAGTATTTAAAAAGGACATCCGAGAATGTTGAGAATAACAATGGAGCACAGGAGACCGTTGAGTCTCTACAGATTAATGTGCATCGGGAAGACAATAATCCTCCTGTAAACAAAAACACTGATCAAATGACGAACGATGGTACATTTATGAGTTTTTTAGAATTCATGCAACACCAAACGAGAGAGACTCTTGTTCATAATGTAGGTGGAAACAATGGCAACCCACGGTTGGTCACCGCTAAGCAGTTCAAGGAGCTGGGACCACCAGAGTTTTTGGGAAAGCCAGAACCACTTAAGGCAAAGACATGGATAAAGCAGATTACCAAGATATTTGATGTCTTGGAATGCTCAGAGGAGAAAAAGGTTCCATTCGCCACCTTTATGTTGTGTGAAGAAGCAAATCATTGGTGGGAATCTGTAAAACGTACCCAGCCTAACGCACTCAAGATGTATTGGGAGAAGTTTCAAGAATTGTTCAACGACAAATACTTTCCTGAAAGTATTCGTCACATGAAGGAGGTGGAATTCATCAAGCTGGAGCAAAATAATATGACCGTGTCGCAGTACGAAGCAAAGTTTGCCGAGTTATCTCGGTTTGCGTCCCATTTAGTCGATAATGAGGAACGAATGATGTAAATGTTTCTGTGAGGTTTGAAACCCGATATACGTTAATACCTCATTTCTCAAAAAATTTGTTTATATTCAGATGTTGTGAATAGGGCTTAGTTATTGGAATGCGATAATGAGTCAGCACAACCAAAATGTAACGAGCAACAACAAGATAATAATTGTACCAGTGGAAACGACCATCTGAACAATGATAACCATCGTGGGGTAAATTATCATACCAAGAATGGCAACCACTTCGGTGGTAATCATGGCCAAGATAATAGAACTGGAAATTTCAAGAAGAGAATGATCACTAATAATGGAAAGACAGCAGCACCAGCACCCGTTTCAAAGGAAGAAGAACGACCACCGGTCGTATATTTCAAATGTGGACAGGAAGGACACATCCATCCAAACTGTACGTAGCAATTCAAAGCGTGTTTCAATTGCGGAAGAGAAGGTCATCTAGTTTAATTTTGTCATGTAGTGAAGTCAAGTCTGGCTGGGATAGTGATGCCAAAGGATGTCCCAGACAAGTCAAAGCCGGCAGTTTAAGTGAGAGCGTTTGTCGAGGAACTCGAATGAAGTTGTCACGGGTAAGCTAATCATAACTTCTTACGAAGTCTATACCTTATTAGATACTGGTTCTACCCATTCTTTTATCTCTCTTGCTTGCGCTCAACGTTTAAATTTGTCTCCTAAGAAATTAGACTTTGACTTATCTGTTGAAACTCTGTTTGGAGAAACCTTCGTTACATCCACTATTTATAAATCTTGTTGGTTCAAATCGACACTTTCACGTTACCTGTCGATCTTATCTCTTTGAAAATACTTGGCTTTGATGTGATTTCAGGGATGGACTGGTTAACTACTCATCATTGCCAAAATTGATTATTTTAGTAAGGTTGTTAGTTTTCATATTCCTAACCAACCTGCTATGTGAATTCAAGCAACAAAATCACTAAAGTCAATCATTGTCATATCAAGCCATAAGTAAAGAGCCCCGAGCCCTTATCTGGTGACTTCCTTGTGTGGAATGCACCGAAGCCAGACTATCCATAGGGGACGTCGTGAATAATGGTGGCAAGTTGATAGGTATCAATGTGACATGCTATCCAAGTCTTGGATGAGGGTCACAGTTTTGAAATGATATTTCTATCGTTAATAAATTTCTTGACGTATTTCTGAAGACTTCTTGGCCTGCCCCAGAGCGTGAAATTAAATTTTGTATTGACCCCAGTACAAAACCCCATTTTTAAAACCCTTAAATATTTCTTCAACTAAAACGAACGTAACATGCGCCAACGATGTTGGCTCAAGCTGTTGAAGATTACGATCGTACCATTCAATACCATCGTGGAAAAGAGAATGTGGTAGCTGACACGTTGAGTAGAAGAATGTATGCGTTTACGAGTGCGAATATACGAACCTACGTGAAGATAACGAATATATGATTAGAACCAACTTTAATCGATAATGTTAAAGCTGCTAAAGCTACAGACCCAGAGCTGATGAACACGAAAAAGAAGGTTCAAGAGGGCGTTATTCTAGAAGCAAGAGTCGATGAAGAGAGAAAATCTCAACCGTCGATTTAATTGACCCGTTTAAAATCCTTGATCGAGTAGGAACTGTGGCTTATAGACTCGTTTTATTGTTAAGTATGTCCCGTGTTCATAACATTTTTAACGTATCGATGTTACGTAAATATGTGGATGACCCGAACCACATTATTAATGTGACAACCCGATATTTTCTAAATAAATAAAACTGATATTTTGCGTATAATTTTTTTATTATTATAAGGATGAGGATTTGTACAAGATAATATGTATATGTATTTATGTGGTAAATAAAAATATATTTATTACATAAATATTTGTAAATAAATTTATTTTTAGAATTATTGATTATTATCAATTATAATTTTTATATTAATTAATTCCTTATGGGAAATGTTTTATTAATTATTTTTTAAGAAAAATATAATCTTATATTATTTAAATAATATATGAAATGATTTTAGAACAATTATAATGATTATTTCATTATATGAATTTGTTCAGGATGTTAAATTAAATATTTTAACTTAATTAAGAATGTTATTTATGCAAGATAAATCAGATATGGAATCCAAACCCTAATTTCGAGTTTTGATTAAGGAATGAGAATAATAATATTATATTGTTATTTTTCAGTGTTATAGATAGGTATGGTTATGTGTGTAATGTTAATGTGTGGAACAGTTTTATTATATTACGATCAAACTCTAATAATATTTTATAAAACCTATTTCTGGTTATGGAATGAGGAATGGTGATAATAATATATATTAATTATATTTTGATTTTTTAGTGCAATAAATATGTGTCGTATGTACGTGTTGATGATGATTGGTCAATTATGGTGTTTAATTTTAAAAACCCTAATGTTAATTGGTTAAACCCTAGTTTTCGGTGGAAAACCCTAATTTGAAAATAAATTGTGAGTACAAGACTGTTATATGACGATGTTATATGATATATATTATGGGTTATTTAATATTTTGCTAATTATAGAAAACCCTAACTTTAAAGGTAAACCCTAATTATATTTGATTTTCTAATAATTAGAAACCCTAATCCGGAAACTTAAACCGGAGGTTTGATCAGTCAGAAATAGTGTTATTATGATTAATATCAAGTATGATAGACTTTAATTACTAATTAAGGTGAATCTAATTAGTAAATTAAAACCCTAAAATCTAGAACCCTAAATTAATTTCTTGAAACCCTAATTAATTTGAAACCTTAATGCGAAAGTCATTCACGACTTTGAGAATTGGTTAAGCCGTTATGTAATCATAATAATGTAATTAACGACTGGTGATATAGAAATTAAAACCCTAATACGTAGAATTCTAATTTGATAATTAGAAAACCTAATTATAAATCGATAACCCTAATTATCAAAATCATAAACCCTAATTGCTAAATTAGCAAAGTCAGTGATAATTATATGATCTAGAAACCCTAATTAATTTATTTTTTTGAAAACCCTAAGATATTTTAAAAACCCTAATTTTCTATTAAAACCTTAAATTTTAATTAGTAAGTTATAATTAAAATTTTATTGAGCTTTAGTCTTAATTGTTCAAGCCCTAGAAATTATTTGAGGAACCTTAAGGATTAAAATCTAGTGATTAAAACCTAGATTCAAGTACCATGGACAAGAATACCCTTAATTACTTTGTTAAATTACTAAAATAGCATTTTTGATTTTATTTCATTAAGCTTTCTTGCAAATCTTTCCAAATCTTGGGTTGTTCACCAACCCTAGAAAATCCCATGTGCCAAAATCTTTTTAAATCAGCCCTAGCCAGCCCATTCATGCAATCTTGTGGCCTATAAATGGATTAAAGGAGAGAGAAAATCACTTTTGTTCATTAAATTTTGCACAAAACCATACTCAACTCTGTCAAGCCTCTCACCTCCGAAATTATCTAGCATTTCAGTCCCTAAGAACAGTCCCACGAAATCCAACAACAAAACAGCAACACAAAATCAGAAATTGCTCATTTAAGGTATAAACTCAAGCTTGAATTTCTGTCCAAAATTTGTTGATAGATGTTGTGTTTAAGTGTTAAATTATGTTGGTTTTAGTATCTAGTGATGATCTGGGTTGCTAGATGTTAGATCCATAACATCTAGAAGCTCAGAATTGAAGATCTACAAAATCTGGAAAATAAATTTTTGTGATCTGACATGCAATGTCAGAGGCTATAGATTATTGTGTGTTTAGTGTTTTTGTTGTTTAAGTGTTGAATTATGTAGTCTGGTATATGGTCTTTAAGATCCAAGTGGTAGAATAGATATTTGATTTCTGGAATTGATGATATTTAAGGTCAAACAGCGTTGACCGGGCATGATCAGATGAAATCTGGATAAACCCAGAAAATTATTCCAGCGTCTGACAAGATTTCAAGCTCCTATATCTGACAGATTTGATGATGTTTATTGATGTTGTTGTATTCAATTTGTAACTAGATATGTATTATATACATTCGTGTTTCTAGAAGTCATAAACAATAAACTGAGTAGTTGTAGTCGATGGTCAAAGTAGCCCATCTAGGCCACGGATTGAATTTCTGGGAAAAACCCTAGAAATTTTTCGAGCATATTTTCTGACATAGGTTTGACCGGAAATTTTGTGATGGATCTGTTGTAGTTATAGTAAGATAATGTATTAGATATCTTGCTTGTCATGTTGTCTACACACTGGATGTTTTATATCACAAGAACAGTTCATGTGTTACACGCTATAGTCGATCAAAAGTGGTAACTCGAACTGTTCTTCATTTCTGGGTAAACCCAGAAATGAAGAACAGCTCTGACAGCATCTTGGGACGCTTAGATCTAGCTTGTGTTAGGTTGTTTGATCATGTTGTTTGTTATAACATGTAGTCTTGAACTTTGTCTACAAAATCTAGCTTTTGTAATTTCGAGAAACACACTACACAAAGATTTAAAGTGGGTCAAACATAACCACTCGGCAACTGTCCATGAAGATCTGGGTTTGTTTATGAACATGAAGAACACCTATAGCGACGGTTCTGTCGCTATAGGTGGTCTTTAGCGACAGATAATTTATTAATTTCTGAAAATTAATAAATAAATAGAAAAAAATAGTTTTTAATTATTAAAAATACAAAATAAATCATTAAAAATTATTTTAAATTCTAAAAATTACTTTTTAATTATTTTAAATATATTTCATAAATATTTAATATTTTTGGAATATTAAAAGTATTTAATTTATTTAATTATAATATTAAATAAATTATTTAAAAATGATTTTAATATTTGAAAAATCATTTAAAATTATATTATGATATAAGAAAATATTTTAAGTTATTTTTAATAACTTTTAATATTATTTGATAATTTTCATTAATAAATTAATATTAATGATAATTAAGTTATTTACTAAATGAATTAAATAATTAAATTAAAAATCATTTTATTATTTTAAAAATCATTTTAAATAATAGTAAGGTATTTAAGAATATTTTAAGTTATAAAATATAACTTTTAATATTTAATGGTTAATTTCATTAATTAATGATTATTAATGATATTAAAGTTATTTAATAATTATATTAAATAAATTAGTTTAAAAATGATTTTAATACTATAATAATCATTTTAAATGAAAATAAAGTGTTTAAAGATATTTTAAGTTATAAACTATAACTTTTAATATTTAAAGGATAATTTCATTAATAATTTAATATTAATGATATATTATGATATTAAGTTTATTTAATAAGTATATTAAATAAATAGTTTAAAAATGATTTTATTTATTTAAAAATCATTTAAAAGGGATATAAATGAATTAAAAATATTTTAAGTTATAATTAATGACTTTTAATATTTAGATAATAGTTAATTAATATTTAAATATTAATGGTGATTATTTAATGATGATTTTAAATGTTTTAAAAATCATTTAAGAGTAATATAAATGTTTTAAAAATATTTTAAGTTATTATAAATAACTTTAATATTTTGGCAATGGTTTCATTAATAGTTTAATATTAATTAAATATTAATGATAATAGAATTGTTTGATATTTAAATCATTTAATAATGATTCTGATATTTCAAAAATTATGGCAAATGGTAATAATTATTTTATAATTATTATAAGGTCAAGAAAAATGATATGACTGTTATTTAATTAGTCTAAATGGATATTGGTCAACTGTTTAGAGTCTTAGACTCGATTTTTACCCGATAAAAATGTCGGTAGACCGACATATTTCAGAAATTGATCTGGACTTAGATAATGTGATTAGTTAACTGTTTATTTGTGATTCAATGGTTATTAAGGTTGTGTGACAATGTGATTTGGAATGTGTTGATATTTGTTTGTAATGCCATGATTGTTGAACATGTGTGATAAGATGATTAGGTTATGTGCTGACTGCGAAATGCAGTACTATGTGTTACGGTATATTGTTTTAATCGAACGATTGATTTGATTAATGATGAGTCGTGATAGAAAGATAGAACTAAGTTGAGAATTGTAAGCAGCGCATCAGGCAAGTATCCTAACTTTGCATTTTCTTTATGCAATGGACAGAAGTGAGAAGTTCAGAATTATTATTATTAATATACAGATTGTTAAATCTATATTATATACACCATTTGATTGTCAACATGTTAGTATATGATAATCCCGATATATATTCTGTTCGTTAATTTCTAGAAATGATTATACAAGTGTTCTCACTTGGATAATCATTGTATTTAATCACATGCTGATACCCCTTTGTTATACATATATGTTGAACTATAGATTATTGTTGGGTAAAATAAAACCTTTTATTTGGAACCCTGACAAATATGAACATCCCGTTCACGGGAAAACTTTTATGCGCCCAAGGCGGACCAAGTAAATGATAACATCGTTCTTGTAATGCAGTATTGATCAATGCAGGGCACAACGGGCTAATCACCCCCGTGTCCGTAAGTTATGACGGTTTGCAGATGAAGTTCTGTTAAACCTTTTCGAAAATAAAAATAATGTTCATAGAATGTCACTTACACTTTATTCATAGTCAGTACGTAGTTTCAAAAATTTGAAAGAGAGTTGTTATGTTATTAATATCGGTTCAGAATACTTCACAACTATTGACTTGTTGTAGATGGATATTATAAAGAAAACATTTAAATTTTTTCAACTTATATATATATATATAATACTTGCTGGGCACTCAAATGTTCATCCTTGCTTAATTTAAATGTTTTCAGATAAATATGAACAATCAGAAGGATCGGTCTATAACAAGTGAAAAGGAAAGCAAACAGATTAGGTGTACGGTGTCATATAGTAAAGGTTGCGTACTTGGGATTAAACTCTGATAAAGGTAAGATAAGTTTATAATTTATATTATTGTTATTATTATTAAGTAATATTTCCGCTCATAGAAATGGTATCGTGAAGTACCGAGTTCGGGTTTAAGTATCCGGGTTCGGGGACTTTACAATTAATTTAAAATCGGACAAGATAGTGGATAATTTAACGTATAAAGATGTACCTGTTAAAATCTTGAAATATATTTTACGCTCAAAGGTTATACCTCAAGAGTTAGAATCTGACGAAGTGTCCTCATTTGTTCGGCATACCAAGTACGTACGTAAATTTTGAGGGCGAAATTTCATAAGGAGAAGAGATTGTAAAATCCCAAATTTTACGAATAAAGATTTAAATTTCTCGAAATATTTTTTTTTTGAATATTATGGTGTGGATTTGAGATAATGATATAGTTGTGGGTAATATTTATAAATTTTGAAAAGTGTGCAAGTTGTTGTATAATATTCGATTGGTCGGGGAATATTCTTTTTGTCGTGGAATATCTGTACGACGGTACAATCATTAGTGGACCCCACAACGGAATTATTGTCGGATAAAGAAAATGACAAAAATATTTTTATGAAAATAACGGCAGAAGTTTTACATTAAAACTGTTGAATTACTCGGTAGTAAAAGTACAGTAATACGCGTGGTTGCATAGTAGCACACAGTATTGATTATTGATGCTTACGTGAGAAGTCACTCAGTTTTGTTCAATTATTGCTACAGTAATTGCTGCATAGTATCTCACGTTATTTGATTCAATTATTGTCAACATTTTATATATTATTAAATTAATAATTGAGATAATAAAGTTATTAATATTATTATTTTCAATATTAACGATGTCTAGAAGTTCTGTTAAGGAGAGGTTTGGTCACCTAATTGCTTGCCAATAGGGAGAAATCCTTATTGGAAAGCCCCCTCTTTCCTGGGAACGACCTGGTCGATTAATAGTTTGAATTATAATAATGATGATATTTTTTGTTTTATTATTATTATAAATGTAATAAAACAGAAAATGTTTTATATAAAACAGAATACTTTTTATAAAGTTTTGTTTTCTTTGATTATAAATATAATATAATATATTTTATTATGCATAGTGCATGTATAGTGTTGGCATAGTAAAAAAATTTTATATAAAACAAAATATTTTTATAAAGTTATTTGTTTTATTAGATTATAAATAGAATATATTATATTTTTTTATGTATAGTATTTGCATAGTACATTCACAGTATTTGCATAGTAAAATCTTTTTATATAAAATAGAATACTTTTATAAACTTATTTGTTTTATAAGATTTTAAATTATATATATATATATATATATATATATTATATTTTATTGCATAGTATCCTTTCCATTCTCCTATAAATAGGATGCTTAGTTAGAATGGAAAATCACACCAGAAATTCAGAGAATTCTTCTTCTATAATCTTGAGTGTATTTCTTTAAAGTTTTAAGAAGCTTTGAGCGTGGAAAACAGTATAGATTT